>JADDOH010004705.1:0-52793 GCA_016648135.1 Agrypnia vestita
GTATGCTTTTTTGGGCAACATATTATTTTTAACTTAACCCATTTTTACTATTTTCTATTTTTTGTCAGTTGGGTTACTTCCATTCAAGTTACACGAATTTTTCACGAAACAGCTATTTATTGTGCATACTCCATTTTTATTTGTAAAATTATTACAAATTACCTTCTTGCTGAAATTATGATATTTAGAATACTGTCACGAGACTCTAAAACAACAAGATCTGCAAATGAACGAGAATTTCCGAGCGGTTTGAATAATTTTAGAAGGTTATAGAAAGAACTAGAACACACGGTAACAATCCAGAACATTCTACATAAAGCATTTTCTGTAAAATGCGTACCAGCTGTGCCCGCGGTTAGTCGAATTTGATAGCCAATAAAAACTGCATAAGCGAAACTTACGATCCGAGTGAATAAAGTAACAGAGTACCCACATGCGTGCGGAATATTCCAATAGCGAATCGGTGCTTTATAAATTGCATAAACAAAGCAGTTCCGCAATGAAATATTCTCGGGTGACGATTAATGCGAATTACGAAGTAATGTTCCAATTAAGTTTGTGTCCAGTATAATTGTATATTGTTTTTAGTTTTTTATTTCTCCCACTATCGCGAACCCGTGACAATATACAGGATTATTCGAAAAACATTAATAATAATAACCTCTCAGGACTATATTCCTGCCTTGATTGTGAGTCGAAAATGTTCAAGGAATTATAACCAATATCAATAGTTATGGAGATATGCGACATCAAAGTTTGGATTTTTTAAATAATTCTGACTTATTTTTTGTAAAACGTTGGACTGTCATTACAGTAGCTTATATCGAATATGAAAAATTTATTCCCTTCAATACAAGTCAAATAAAACAATCAATACTTTCAATTGCAAAACATTCCGATTGGAATTTCTGCAGGGTTTTTATCATTTTATTTAACTTGTATGGAAACGAATGAATTTTTCGCAATTGATATAAGTTGTTGTAATGAAACTTCATCGTTTTGTAAAAAAATAAGCCAGAAATATGGCATAATATGGCATAACTCCATAACTATTAATCATGGCAGAAATATAGTCCTGCGAGGTTATTTATATTTTTCAAATAATTCTCTATACTCTCAAAAAATATATAACGAGGTTTTGCTATGTTATACGTTAAACAAAGTAACTCGGTATTTCATGCCTCGTCTAAACTGTAGACAGTATTAGACATTTGAACGGTGTGTATTATGATTATATTTCCGTAACCGCAAATTGTTCAGAGGTGGTATTTTGTTGTTCACGAACGCAGAATGAAAGTGATCAGATATCGGGAAATGCGCGGAACGTGGGAGGTAATTGTGGTAATTGCATTGTCTGGGATCGTATCATTGCGCCAGCCATCCTTCGCCATCTAGCGGCCGCCTCCCGGAACACCGCACCTAGTTACTCTAAGTAATGTACAACCAGCAATTTGCAATACCCAATATTACTTGCTTTTTGCAAAATTCAAGCTACTGCAATGCCAATGCAAGCTCGCACTAGCGGAAAACTGATATTGTTTATTGAAAATAATTTTTAATATTATGATCGATTTAAACTTTTATTTCACATAGATAGAAGCCCTTTTTGGATTGCATTTTATATCCAAATAGCTGTTACCCATAAAAAAAATTGGTTCGCGTCTTTGCTAAACCCTAGTATACATTTATAGTATCTTTTTGGCGGTCCGCGGAGAGTCAGCGGTAGGAAAATCGCTATCGTTGCCGCCTTCGGGTTTGCCGGCCCGGGGTTCAAGCCCCATCTCCGGCCGTTTAGTTTAGTTTTTTAGGCCGTGAATTCGAAGAAATTTCGGACGTTACACAAGGTACGGGGACAGACGGACGGGCGGACATCCGAGTTATAATGAAATGTGTGATAGTAGCCGGCTGTTGACGATAAAATATCGCCATGTTTGTATTGTAAATGTTACTGTTTTGTACCGCCTTCAATTCCCGGATTTTCAAGCTGTCAAAATGACACATAACTAAAAAAATTGTGCTAGTCGGTTGGATTCACGACAATACTAGACCGTTTAATGCATAATGTGAATGTTATGTCGAATAGAAAGCTTTGGCAAATTTTGCAAAAGAATTTAAAGATACAAAAAAATAAAAATTGTAAACATAAATTGAAGACTCCTCGTGAAAAACAATGAATGCCTGGAAATGTTTGTTTAGAGAAAAACTTTTTTTTAGTAGTTTCGAAGTCCACATTTCTTTCACTACTACTCTTTTTATATAAATATTGAATCAAATTATTACTATATAAACATATTCTATGTACGAGTATGTACGTATATTAAATGTATGTACTGTCAAATTGACATCGACGTTTTTTGACGTTCGGTGGGCGGTTATTCCTGTTTCTTGCGTTGGATAAACAGATATCAATTTAACTATTACAGTGGACCACGAAAGTTTTACCCGATTCTGATTTTTTCTATAAAATAATACCCCAAAAGATGGCATTAAAAGGTCAGTTTCACAAAAAAAGTGACATTCATTGTTTTTCCCGAGGAGTCTTCAATTGTTACTTCTAATTTTGGAGGTGTTAATTCGAAGCGGAATTCCATTTTAACTATTTAATTAGAAACACAATTAACTTTTTTCCACTATTTATTGTTTTTTGACCGAACCGGTTTCAGCCTATCACGGCCATCTTTAGAATGGTACAATTATTCTCCTAAGCTAGGGCAATTCATACAATTTCAGTACAACTGGGGTGTTTAGGTTTAGTGATTCTATATTATTTTAAAAGACTGGTTAACAATTTGATTTTAATGTTGGGAAAAGTTAAAAAGTGTTATTAAATCATTAAAAAATTTACCATTTGGGCGGTAATATTCTTCTGGATGAGATATTACGATCGCTTTGGTTGCGCATTCCTTATTGCCAGTTGCGTTTCGCTGCAGTGTGAGACCCGACATGCAGACGTCGCTTCTCGTTTATAAAAAACTCAACTTTCGAAATTTGTTATCTTTTTTGTGCCGTACGCTATTTATGTGCTGCGACAACTGCGTGGTCGTGGGAACTATTTTTAATAGATTATCGTTGTGAAAAAAAGATTGTTCAAGTATTCTTGTGAAATTCAATGATTTTTCAAAAAGGCAGGTAAGTAGGTACCTAGAATGTGCGCATATAGAAAATATAACAATTAAACGATCAACACATAATGTACATCTATTTGTCAATTACGTTTACGATTATATCGTTACTAGTTAATAATTAATAAATACCCTTACGTCTAATCTGAGCCGCACGCTGACTGATGTGTCACACTCGGGTGCCCGGTCCTCCTTAGCGGCCAGTCATCATCAGTGTTATTGTTGCAATTCCAGCCTAACTTCATCGAGCTATGGGCAGGCAGACATTCGAAAATAGAATAGTTGATAATGTGCAGATGGGTTAGTTTTTTACTTTTATTAAACAGACCCGTATACAATATATTTTAACCGGGTTTTTAACTCCACACGCACCCATTACCAGCGGTGTAACTATTCGTAACGAATTCGAACGTAAAACGCATCGTCGGAAAACGGGCGTGACCTCGCTCGCTGACGGCTCTTAGCCGAATGAAATTCTATTTCAATCGTAAGCGTTTATATTTGTAATCTTTTCCATAGTAAAAATGTAGGGATGATTTTAGTTGCTTTTTAAAAAATATATATTTAAAATACCGGGCAATATTTCAAAAATGTAAGCTGGTCGAATTGTAGGTTATGTAAGTGGGATTTTTAGGAAATTATATTTGAAAAAAAAATTACAGTTAATTATCAAAAATCATTTGAACGCCGGCACGTCTTTTTTAGGTTTTTACCCATCTTTACAGAGTGTTATTAAATAAACTATTAATAATTTTTAATTTTGGCCACGGACTAATTGTAAACACGTTCTCTGTGATATTAAATATATATTTTGTAGGTATGCTTATTATATAAATATTCTCCATTATATCAACTTAACCGTGACTGCCGTTTTGGCTTATTTTGTTCGGCGCCGTCTTAAGAACTTTGATCTATTTAGCCAGTGGAACATCTTTCATAATCACACAAAACAAACTATTGTAAATACCGAAACCATTGAAAATATAATATATGTTATATGATATGTAGGTTGCGATTATTTTGCATTTTGCATTGGTGCCCAATTTTTGTAATTACGCCACTGTCCATGCCAAAGCAATGAAGAAACAAATTTATTCAATGAATAATGATAAAATAAATCGTTGTCATGCGAAGTCTTAAATAAACGTTCCATTATGTTTAACACGGAAGCTTCGGAATGATTCGGCAATTATTTAACTTGATTGCGACGCGATTGGCTACCTGTCTTTGGTGTCTATCAATGTTTGCTTGATATTGCGGTTAGTACAAACCAATCATGGGCTTGCGGAACTGCCCATACATCAAAGCCTTTATTGTTTCAATATCAAAGAAACAGCCGCCTGTTACAACCAATCGATTGTTATCCGAAAAAAATAATCGTTATGGATCACGTTTTTTAATATTTATATTTATGTTTTGTTATCTCCTTCAAACATTTTTGCATAATCAATCCCTTCTAAATTTTTACAGATATTAATAAATATATAGTTTGGGAACGGAATGTTTGGTCGTCTTATTTAGTATTATTATCTTTTAAAGATATAAAAATAATTGGAAACGGAATTTTATAAAAATATTATAAATTTCAAAATTCTTAAAGATTTTTTTTGTATGTTTATCGATTGAGTCGTTGGCATGTCAGTTGTGGGCTATGTGTTGGAAAATCCACTTTTAACATGGCCCATTATCGATATCTGCACCTCACGTATAAAGTAAAAATATTGTATCATACAATAATAAATATGCACAAATTCTAAGGATTTCAACAGTTTATAAATTTATAGATACCACAGAAAGCAGTTTATCATCCGCATCAGCGTCATAGGATTAACCTTTTTATATTTTAGGTCGTTTAACTATGAAGGTATTTCACATATGTAAATATAATTCTTGCCATTTGCGCGTCACACTTTTGCGTGCGCACATACTTCGAATGAAATAATTAATTTTTTAAAATAATTTTTTATTTTTGTGTGAAAATTTTTGAAATAATATAATATTTCATTATTGGCACCTAGTAGTAATATTATATAAATACTCGTATAATGGGGCATTATAAGGGGGATTGATTTTTTTTGTAATTATGTTAAATGTGTATAATATATAAAAATTATGTCGTTTGCTTTATATTTACACGTATCTTATGTTAGCCACATTATCTATCTTATATTAGCCCTACTAGTCTTCTCGGAGCAACGACTCCGCGCCCGTTACAAAGTTGTCGTTTTGTCTGTTTCGCAGCGCAAGACTAACCGGCCCTATTATAAAGAGCGCCGTCAGCGTGTGAAATTAACGCACTTTCAAACATAGTTTATTTATTTTTATGATCCAGTCAAATTACTTATTTTTCCTTGTTACAGCAAAGAAAAATTAAAAAATATTCAGGCCAATAATATTTTTTAAATGAAAGTAACATCACGTTCAGTTTCGACAACGAGAATCAGTATCTTTGTAACAATGTCCATCAAAGTTACGACACATTCCGCACAGAAGGTTATAAAATGTTAAGTTCGTATTGTAGACTGGAAAATGGAAAGTACGGGAATTACTCACTCTGCGAAGCGCGCAGCATTATCCCGAAATAAGTGTGTACTAAAGATAATTTAGTTTTCATTGTGTCGTGTAATTGGATCGTGGGCTCATTCTTGGAACATAAATAATTAACGAGCCTTTCAAATAACTAATGAAAAAACGTAATGAAGAAAAAAAACAGCGTGACGTGGACCAGTGACGTAGTAACAAATTAACGGGTCACGCGAAAATACATTATACAAAATACAAATAAATAAACTATAAATACATAAACGAAAATCCATAATACAAATATACCGAATAATACTTATACCGATACTGATGACATACCTTACTCACTACTTTTTAATTGAAAATAATTAATACAAAGTTATTTTCATATTTAAACATTTTACTACTACGCTTATACACCTTTAAAATAGTAAATGACTGGACGCCTTAAAACGGGTTCATCTATTCGGATGTTCATTATTTTGTTGATGGTACCACGAAATTATTTTATATTTAAATTTATATCTAAGATTTTTAAAGTCAGTCAATATCAATTTTTTTGGCCTTCTCCAAATAATTTTAACTATTTCATTATTGTAGATTTTTAACATTAATTTTCTGGTTTTATTGACTCAATTTTGTTTAAGTTGAACTTATTATTTTACGTTTTTTTCCAATCAAAAATTAATAAAATGTATTTTTTTAATCCAAGCAAATCAATACATTTTTGCATCGTAATCAAATAATATCTTACACGTGTTTTGAAGCTAGTAATTCCCCAACGTACCTGTATGACGAAGCATTTTTAATTTTTCGTAATATTATTGTTCTCTTTTAGGTAAAAAGTGCGTGCGCATGTCGCGTTGGAGCTGTTTTGCAAGTTTAGATAATTTGCCCACATTGAATCACACGCTGCGCAGATATGCACAGAGGTACACATACCTACTGTATTATCACGTATGCAAATATTATAATCATTTCCTATATTGCATATTGCTTCCACTTACTTCAATGCGTTCATTTTTAGAGTAACAATATATATTTTTACTTTTTGTCTTGCAATTGTGTCGAAAACGTCGATATTCAAGGTTCCTATAAGTAGATACGCATTTTTATTTATTTGATATTGTATAGGTTGTAACAGAGCTAGTCCATAATACTTTACGGGTAGATTCCTGTCTAAATTACGAGTCGAAAATGTCGAAGCAACAATGTTCTTATATCAATATTTATGGAGATGAGAGATATCAAACTATTGATTTTTTTCCACATTTCAGACGCATCCTCTTATAAGAAAAAATTGATCATTAATAAAGTAGTTTATATCGAATGCATTTGCTTTAATACGAGTTAAATAAAATGATTGAAACCTTGCAGAAATTTCAGTAATTTTTTTTTCAAAGCGAATTAATTTTTAATACTCGAAATAAATAATTACCTTGTTCAGCGTTTTATACTGAAGAAAACAAATATTAAAAGAAAATGCAAACTTTGAAGTCGCTTATCTCCATAACTATTGATATTAGGGCATTATTGCTTCAACAATTTTGACTCATAATTCAGACAGTAATCTACCAAGTATATTAGTACGTTGTTTTAATATTTTCTACTTATAATTTAGGTAGGAATATACCTGTAAAGTATTTTGGACTAGCTCTGTTACACCCTCTATTTGTTTTTATTTTATTGTATATCTTCTTCTTCACCTTTCAACTCTAAACCTTGAAGGTTGCGTAATATTTAAAAAAGAATGTAAATGATGACAAATTATTTTTTCACGCGACCTTAAATAACATTGTGTAGGTAGATATGTAGATAAAATGAATAAAATATAGAGCAAAAAACAGGAAGGGTTGTAAACAAATTAATTGATTTAATATCCGACGTCCGGCTCTAATTCTATTTTGTGTGACATCTCACATAAATTAGAATATTTTCCAAGAGCACAAAATTAATTCTTCAGTTTGCATTAGAACGTTGACGTCAGGTAGTCATCGAATTTATATATCTTGTTTATGATTTATATCAGTCTCATCAGAATATATAAATATTTTTCTCCATTCTAACGTGTCCCTCCCCGACAGGAAGTCGTATATCTTGTTCAAAATATGTTTTAAAAAGCCTTATTAATGTCTAGTATGACCGCTTATTAATGACCGGTGACAATGTATCCACTCGGCTGCCTTAGCCCATTCGCCGTACGTACCTGTTCTCTTGGGTCCTTGTTTCGAAGATTTACTCTCAACCAGACTCGTTAATAAACGAAAATATTATCAAATAAGAACGCCTACGTGACTACATGGAAAGGTCCTTACGAACTCGGACAGTGATAATTTGACCCATTACATAATACATTGTAAGGAACACAATATTCATCCGCTTAGATCTCCACATGTAACAAATCGATAAAATCAGCTACATCATTAATTTCTAGTATTACTAGGCGTTTAATTTTTTATTCACTGAATTTTTCATGTTGTAATTTATACTGTAAACAATAATAAACTGTCGCCGATTCTACAATTCATTTTAAATCAATACAATTTTACCATTCTTTAAGACTTTCCAAGCTCAGACATATAACTGTACAGGGTTATTTGGAAAACATTAATAACCTGGACATATGTATAAAATTGGCCAACGCGTTGCAGAGCAGCATACAAAAATATAAAAAAACAACAAAAAAAAAACAACTCTAAAACGAACGCCATTCCGTGGACACGCTATTCGGAAAAAAATTTCCTATATTCCTGACGCGCACTATCGTGCGCTATGTGTAAGAAGTTGTCGGACCTCGCTACGATTTTTTTAAAGCGAATTATTGAAAAAACAGAAAATTTCAATTTTGGGTGGGTATTCGATTCTGTAGTAGTTCGATTTTGGGTGGATATCAAGAAAACTGGAGTGCGTAAAAAAAATTGAAAAATAGGCTAAATAAAGATGGCGCCTCTAACTATTATTCGAATGTGATACTCGATTTTTGAATTTCATTCAAACTATGCAAATAGTCGCAGAAACATCGCGCTCGGTAAAAAAGCCAAAAAAGGGGTTTTATTTTTCTGAAGCCGCGAGAAAGAGACGGATGCAAAATTCTAATGACACATCTAAGTTTGCCTTTTTTTCCAGTATTTCGGATATTTTTTGCAAAACTTTGAACTATCATTACAGTAACTTACACCGATTACGAAAAATTCATTCGTTTCAATACAAGTTAAATAAAATGATAAAAGCCCCGCAGAAATTCCAATTGAAATGTTTTTCAATAAAAATCGGAAGGTTTTTTATATTCGATGTAAGTTACTGTAATGATAGTCCAAAGTTTTACAAAAAGTAAGTCTGAAATATAGGGAAAAAATGCAAACCTAGATGTCGCATATCTCCATAACTTTTTATTTTAGGTCATGGCTGCTTGAACATTCTCGACTCATAATTAAAGCAGGAGTAGTCATGCAAGGTTATTATTGTTTTTCCAAATAACACTTTATATTGTAGGTATTCCCGGACATAGTTAATAAGGACGGATATTTTATCTATCAAAAACGTATTCAGAAGTTTCGCCGCAACATTTACACACTCCATTAAAATGCCACGAATTAACATATTTTTACCATACAGCAACATTGCCGTACACACTAAATGTTTACTATGGATTTTTAGCTTTTAGTGCGTGTGAAGTTATTTATTTTTTCAATTTGTTTTTGTTTTCCATGAGTTATTTTCCATTGTTTGCGTCCGTTCAATAAATTTGCAATAAATCTCCCATTTCTTGTCGATTAAACACGCGTTGATTATATTATTTGTCGGTCGAAATTGCCTCAATTCCCATTTGTCAAACTGATTGAAAATGTCACCTATTGACACTGATGTATGGGGTACAAATACACACTGTGGCTGGTTAGAGAAAATTGTTCCGTGCGCTTGTTTGGTGGACATTAAATTGCGTGTTGAACGCGAGCCATTGCGCAACGCCGCCCGGCCCGAACAAAACCGATGCGATGGTTCTTTTCACAAAAGGGGTGTGCATACGAATTTAATTCCAGTGATTTATCGGTCCCCATCTCCGCGATAACCGAGTTGCCTGGAAGCGCACAGTCGTATTTAATTCGGCTCAAGTTCGCCGATTGAATGTCGGATGATCTATAAGTTAACCATTCATTCAAGGGAGTAATCTCTTTCAAAAACGCAATAAATACTAATCAAGATGAATTATAATTATAATGTCACCACAAAATAATTTTGCTGTATTTGAAGAAGAAGTTCATTATATTAAGTCTCATAGAGACGAAGCTATTTATATGAGAATCGTGTATGGAGGTCTCTTAGGGCTCTTTCAGAGTAAGGGCGGGTGCGGACGCTGGCGCGGGTGCGTGTAGTTCAAATGTACCGAGACGCCTCTCGCCTTCAGGGCTCTTTCAGAGTAAGGGCGGGTGCGGACGCTGGCGCGGGTGCGTGTAGTTCAAATGTACCTACACGCCTCTCGCCTTCACAGTGCTCGACCGCGGGCGCGCCTGCATGTCATAAGTAAATTATGGGAAGTAATGAAAAATCTAATTTAATTTTTTTACCTATCAATTATGTTTTTTTTAATATAAAATATTTTAAAAAATTAACCTCTAAATTTTTTACCTATAAATTATTTTACCCAAAAAACTATAAAAAGCTGGTAAGGTACTTACTACTTTAACGCCCGTGAAGCATTTTTTGTAAAATACTCGCGCGACTTGCGACATACGCGCAGCTATTATATAAATAATTATACATATCTCTAAAATTAGCCATCCTATTTAGGTAAAATTAGAAGTTTTATCAAACTAAAAGATTATTTACAATTAACAAAAACTTTATTTGTAATCTTTCACATTTTATATAATTACACATTAAAGTTAAGGAATAAAAATATTCAAACATTTCCATTTTTTCATTTTCAATCATTTAGCAAACTTCACATAATTTACTTCCCATTTGAAAAATGAATTTTCCATTAATAAAACAAGTCTTCATCCATCTTTCTACGTAAGTACCGCGAAGTTTGAGAAGCATACATATTAGACTCTCAGCAGCTTCGGCACTGTGAACATGGTGACGCCAAAGCCCGCGCGAGCGCACACGCACCCGCTCCCGCCTGTGCACTCTGAATAAGCACTTATACATCGGCCTGCAACCTGCATGAACTGACTTGAGTGATCACCTGTACAATGCAACATTCACCAATTTCATCGTAAGAACATCTAAATTTTGAAAGTTGTGTGGATATATATTTGAAGGGATTATGCTAGATACATCTGTAATCCTTTGTCATGAAAATTTCGCAGCTCCCTTTGCCTAGTTATCTTCGCTTCTTTTGTTTCTTAACAGCTCCGACATTCGGCTACGTTCACTAGGCTGTTTTCCCCGCAATCAACAAATATTATTGTCTTTTTTCTGAGTTATGTTTTTAAATGTATGAATATTTTTTAGGCAGAATAAAGTAATTTATAAAAAATGATGGGAAAAAATCTGTTTTTACAAACCGATAAACGACAATTCCCCCGTCGACGATACATTTTTAAATATAATATATGATAAAACTCTCGGCGTTTGTACAATCGCGTTCAGAGTTACATTCTATTATCTGAACTACATAAATCTATTGTAGCCATTCCTTTATGCGTGCATTAATGGGTCAAACAAGCTTTTTATCCTAAACAGAACCCACTGTTTATCGTTTATCACTTTACAGATATTGTACAAATTGTACAATGCACAACAACTGTGATAAGACCACGCCGGCTGCAGTTTTTCCTTTTTTGTGGAACTGAATTATTTACATACGATATCATCACGCGTTTGAATTGCTATTTTGCTGACGAATCGATGTTGAATAACGGGATCGGCAATAATGTTTTCAACTATTTTTTGTAACATCATGGAAAGGCGTATTACATAGCATTTGATGTTTCAGCTTATTTTCTCTTTTCTTTCTTCAATCTATTTACTGTTCTGGGTCTATCCTTTGTGAGTTTTTTTTTAAACTATCAGTTTTCGTGGTCATCAATTTATTTTCTCTTCCTATTATTCTTGAAAAGCCAAACTCAGAAAGTAATAATTTATTATTTGATGTAAGGTTTTTTGGGAATGCCCGTTATTAGGGATTTGTGCAAGTTTGCGAATAATGTTATTGGACTGTTTATTTTATTTATAACTTATTTCAAATTTCGTCTGGCAATTTACATAGCTAATTCGGGTTGAAATTGTTTTTTATTAGCCGACCGCCTGGGTCATTAAATGAATCTGCCTCTTGAATGTTTCGAGCTGAGACTGGAGGAAACACACGCATATATTTTAGAACCATTTCGCTAATAACATTTATTTTATGTACTAACATCGTTCTAAATATTTTACTATTCCATTACTTTAATTGCGTTTCATTTATTGACGTGGTATTTTAATTACTTGTTATTTATTATTAGCAGTACAAGTATCAGAAGATTTTAAAATACTATTTTTTAAAGAGTATTTTTACTTATAGTATTTATAGTATATTTTGCTATAGTTTAATAAAATTAGGAAATGCAAATAAGATTACTGCGTACGAAATAGTGATAAGTCGAAGTTATTGAAGGTTTTGTCCGAGTACGGGATTAAGGTTAAACTCAGACAGGCAATTGTATCCCTGTATAAGGCAGTGCTTGCGTAAGAATTAATGGGGGATTCACATCATCGTTGAGAGTATTATAAAATATGTATATCAACCTCGGATGCGTAATTTTTGTATTTTTTTTTATTTATTATAAATCATGCCACGAGGCGCATCAAAAAAATACTCAAGCTTTTAAGTAAATCACGTAGATTTATTGTGACCTCACCGCGAATCGAACCCGGAACCTTTGGTGTGAGAATGGCTTTTTAACATGCACATGATAAATGTATGAAAGAACCGAAGTAATTAGAAGTAGGAGCAAGAATGGACGGATTTTCATATCCTGCCCACCCACGTGCGGATGATTAGATTGCGGAAGGTCATCAAGAGCCTTCAAAGATTGTGTTAGTCGTCAGTCTGCACTTCATGATTGCATTACTAGAGGATGTTTATGTGCAGCAAAAACAAAGTTGGTGATGGATACACTGCAGAAGACTGAACCGATCCCAGTACTTCTAAGAAATTGAAAGCGATACGATGGCCCAAACCCGCAAAAAATTGGCGCCACTTGTTCCAAATTCACTTGTCCACTAAACCTGAGTTTGTCGGCACTCGGTGTCGAATCCTATCAGTCCTTACAGACACCTATGCTGATTCCTTGGATCTTTCCAAAAAGTTTCAAACATCATTCCAACTGCCCGAGCACACACCTTGTTAGCGTCGCTGGATGTAAACGATGATTGCGGTGCGCGAATTGAGACAGTGCAGGTGAGCAGGTGAGCCATATTGTAAGGTGAACATCCTTGGAGCTTGATTGTAAAAAATATTCGTCCAATTCAAACACTTATTTAAAAAAAAATTACTTTTAAACATATTTTATTATGAAATTTTAATTTACAAATAATGCTATGATATTTAGATATAGCTACAGAAAAAAAAACTCAAAAAATATTGAGTTGTTATTGCGACACGAATCCGGAACTTCCCAATCCGGGTAACTGCGATTTTTTTTATTTCGCCGTGTTATGAAATTATAGTAACATGGCGATTTTTTTCATAAATTATAATATATACTGTAAAAGCCATAACCCGTCAAAAACGGCGTACTTTTATTATATATAAATATATTTCGGCCGCCACTTAAAGCTGCGAGAACAGCGCTATCTAGAGTAGCGTAGCGTCTTGATAACGTTAGTGCTGGACGTTTATGCTTTTTTTGCTCCCCATTATTATATTTATACCTCACTATTATTTGGGTCATCTTGTAGCGTTGGTGGCGAGCGTGGTTTCATAAAGAATTCTATATTATGATAAATACCAATGACACAGGTATGCGATATAGTAATGGATGTACTTATTAGTTTTAAATTTCATTAAACTAAAATATAAAAAGAATCTAAATATTTATGTTAGTATTTTATTTAAAAAAAAACAAAGTCAATGGTTTCAGTTTATCTAATAACAATTTTGAATTGAAATCATATTAATTTTGAAAACGGAATGAGATTAGCTATTGGATAGAAAGTTACGGATAGACATTCGAAATTTCTATTAGGTATTGGGGATGAAAAATTTGAGACTTACATAATGTGTAGTCTTTCGACATATAAATGATACTTGCATTTTCAAAAAGGTGGTAACCAAGAATTTTTTCTGTATTTCTTTACACGTTGCCGTGTTTCTATGACCCTTCTAACCGGAAACGGTATAATTTTTTTATTTTATATCTTTCATTAATATGTATTCATTCTTTATTAATTTTATTTGTAATTTCAAATAAAACATTATTTAGACATTCCATTATATTAAAAAAACTCGTTTCTTCACCAATCACTACAATAATTACACCTTCAAAAGTTTTCAGATTGAATTTTTAATATCATTTAAATTTATTTGTTTGGAATTTTGGATACCTAATTATTTGTTCAAACTAATACATTATATTAAATCAGTTTTTGATCGAGTTGGAGTTCTCCGCTCATTTCTTGTCGTGAGAATCCCGAGCAGGGAGCCAGCCGTGTGGTCACCGCAGCCCATTACTATTTTGCCCTCGTCCACCGCGTCTGCCGGCCCAAGGCGTGACTTCCTTTTCGGTCCATCCGCGCTCTCCAGCGTGACGAGGGCCTCGCTTGGCCCGGAGACGCTGCAGGATTAAACGCAAGGATGCAGTTTGCTCGTCTGCTCGTTTGGTCTTTTTCCGCTCCCAGGCAGGGTGGCGGTGCAAGTCTATTCCGTATAGTCAGGGCGGCACGAGACTATTCCATGTATCCAGGGCGGTACAAGATTATTTCATATAACCACGGTGGTACCGTACTATTAAAAATGCTCTATTTAACGATATTAATTAAAAAATGTACCGTTTTTATTTTATTATTACATTTTTAAATATTTAAAGCATTAACTTAATGGTTAGGTATTTTAACAAAATGGTAGTTAAGTTAGTATGACGAAAAGATGAGTGCGTCTCGAAACCGGTAGACTAAAACCGGTATACTAACATAATTAACATTTCGTTATTTATTAGTTTGCGTACGCACCATTGAAAAAAATAGTAAATTAACCTTGTGGTGAAGCATTTTAATAAAATTTTAGCTATGTTAGCATGACGAAAAGACGGGTACGTCGGGTCGAAACCGGAAGATTAATAATCTCCGTAAGCGGTTATATACTAACGTAACTAATATTTTAGTTATTTATTTATTTCTGTGCATACGGTGTGAAGCACCATTGAAAAAAATAGTAAAAACAAAGAGACATCCTTATTGTTTAAACAGTATTGAAAAAAGTACACAAAAAAGCAATTAAAATAGCAATCATAGTAAATATTTTAAAATAAGTCAAACGCTAATTATAAAAATTAATTTAATTAAAAATATGCACAGAAAATAATAATACACTATATAATGTGAAACATGAAAAATAGTCAACAAAACTATGTGTAAAACAGAAAAACATTAGCAGATCTTAATATAAAAACTACCACTGTATCAGATTTGACTTCATGTTTCTTTTGAAAGTAGTCAAGCTGAATTTGTAGAATACATCTACAAACTCACTGGTACTTATTGGCCAGCCTGCGTAGTTTCGGCAGTGATAAGTGTATGTGGTCGTTTGTTCTCGTATTATCGTAACAGTTTATATATTTTGAACGCGTTGACAACTAAGGGCCTGTTGTTTGATCAGAAGTTATAGTAAGAGTTAAGAAAAAGCATAGATTTTTACGAAAACGGTTGTTTTGATTGGTGGAGAATGCAAAAATCTATGCTTTTTTCTTAACTATTACTCTTACTTCTGATCAAACAACAGGCCCTAAGACATACTTTAGAGAGAGGAGAGCAGGGCTGTCAATTTGAGAATTAATTATTTTGTACAGAAATATTAACTCTACTAATTTCCCGCTATCTGACAAACTAAGGATATTTTCTTAAGGAGTTTCTGTGGGAGTTTTTCTTAAGCATGTTGTAATTAATTGAAGAAATGGGTAGATTCAATGAAAAATTAACAAATCTTATGTATTGATAATGAATTCTCCCTACGGTTTATACATGTGTGTACATTGTACATGTACAATTATTATCACCAAGCTTATTCATCTAATATACGTTCGTATATAAAAATCTTACGGTTCTTGATGTACATATAGTTAATATTTTGACCCTGAAATACAAGGTATTTCCATTGTCGCCCTTTTAACATTATCTCTGTGACATCCCATTCATCATAAAAATGATGCACTCAAGCGTAACACTATGAATCCAAAAGGTTTCAGATAGGGAAAGGAATTTATAATAGATAATTTTGTAAAGAATTTCTACACATTTTAAAAGTACTTTTTATCCCCAGTTCCTTAATCTTCCAATTCCTTGATTATCTACGCTACTCTGACCATAGTCACATCTTTTATCCGGCTATATCTACATATTAATATATGTCTTAAGCAGGCACTTAATTTTAATAATAATAACTTAATAATGACACGAACATTCTAAAAAAATAATTTTCTCCTTTATTATTTTTTTATTTTTATTTAAAATATAATAGAGATTTGAAAGGTCTATGGATAACATTTTACATAATAGTTTGATATAATAATAATAAGGATACAAAGCAATTTCTTATATTGGGCTGAGTTTTAGAATTTTTGTCATTGTTCTATTTTGAAATTTTTAGTACCTAGTCAATTGTTTGGTCTGTTGTGGTACCTAGGCCGTTGTTTAATTTTAATCCATTACAAATTGGTCCTGTTTTTGTTTTGGCTTGAGTTATGTGGTACTTTTGAGCCGTTCTTGTGTAGTGTTGATTTTCGTGTATTTTTTGTAATTTAATGTCTTCGTCTTGTATTTCGCCATTTGCTAGCTTGTGAATGAGTTTTTGTGTTTTGATTTTTGTAATGTTATCAATGTTCAATTGCTGTATTATTCGCATACCGTTTCAGTTGATGTTAAGTATTTCAAATTGTAGACCATTTTCACACATTACATAGAAATACATTTAATATGTTTTCTTTAAACGTATAATTTTTCTACTTTGTATTTATAACCGCAGTATTCTATAGTACCGTTGCGCCGAAGGAAAAATTAGCCACAGTGCTTTTTCTTTCTTCCGTCATGTCAGCATTGACAAATATTGGCGTCAATCAGACAGGACACGCCTAGCAATGCACTTCCACAAGTTTGTCTCCTAATCATCCTGGGTTACCCTTGTAGCTGATTCCGAAAACATAAATATGTGATTAGTCACTCAATTTGTATTAAACTAAATATAACGATACTCAAGTTCATAACCGCATATAAATTGCCTTACTTTTTCTCTAATGCTGTATGTCTGTAAGTTTGAAAATTTGAAAGAAATCTGTTTTATAACATCAGAGTGATATTTTATCGAATGACTTGTGAGGGAAAACAAAGGGTCGCTGTTCTCTAAAAAACAATGTTTCCATCTAATGTTAACATAAGTTATTGTAACATAACTGTAATACTTAGATATATGGTATCGCAGACTTTTTTTTAGATATTAATGTCCTCTATAAAACTGTAGTACATTACTTTGCTCTGTTGGCAATAATTTCCGCAGCGTACGCAATATAAGGTTTTTTTTCGTAATTTTTTCACATGTTGGGTTACATTATCGAAGTTTTCATACGGATCCCTAACATTTTTGAAAATATTCTATAGCTTATGTTCGTCAGGGATAATGTAGGATTCTGAATGTGAATGAAAGAATTTTTCAAATCGGTCCAGTAGTTTCGGAGCCTATTCAATTCAAACACACAATCAAATCTTTCCTCTTTATAATATTAGTATAGATTTAGAAGGATATTTCAAAATTAGAATTCGTATAAGCATTATTTTGATCTTTGTATTTACTGTGAACGAAATATGTAACTTCTTCAATAAATGCAAAATTTGATTGTGTGGTGACGTTATTAATATAATTAGTAAGAATATACACTGTTTACATCCATCCACTAATTTGTTGAAAATATGATTCGAGGCCAATGAAATGCCAGTGGCCCTGAAATATGTTAGTATTTTCAACAAATTTGTAGTGTAAACAAAGATTCTTGGTAATTATATGAAATCTGTAACTTTAAAAATGATTACTTTATGTAAATTTTGTCTTCAGTAATTTTTTGCAAAATATGACTCGCTAGATTTCTTCGTCACATTCACTGCAAATCCAAATTGGCCATAAATTAGGGACAATTTGACTTCCGGTGAGCGGGCCAACGACCGCCCAGATTTGGTGACTCGCGTCTTCTAGATGTCTAAATTTTGAATTTGAGTGTCTGATTCTGGTTGCAGGCCATCTTGCCTCGTGAACTTTTCAATATCATCTCTGTGATTCTTTGGGTTGTTGACGAGGGGTGACAGATGACTCCGTAATCATCTACACCATTGTGCTCTCATTTTAAGATGACACCAGACATTCCAGCACTAGCGTTTCTGGTTTACGAAGCTATGGGTGAATACCATTAGTTAAGAACACTCGACCCTAGAAGTGGTACACAAACTACTTAACTTGTCAGCTCGTCAATTTAATCCACGCTAAGCTGTTGTACCGACCTATTCTGAAAATAACAATATTGTAGTCGTGAATCTACAGGTACAGTTAGTGAGATGTGTTGAGTGAGGGGAATTTGGAGTATAAGGGATTCAGAAATACTTGTCATTAATAACACAGGATACGACAAGAAATTTCATCGTGTGTTTTTATGTCTACAAAAGCGATGGTGCAATATCACATTTCAACCTCAACGGTTGTGCAGCAATGGCATATAAATCATTTTAAATTAAAAGAGGTAGGTACATCAGTATTTTGTTACATATATTGTACGTGGATTGTAATATCGAACCTCCACGATGTCCGGGAGTTCTTAAAATAGGCTGGCTTATTTGATGTTGAAGCGAATTTTATTTGATGTGGATTATATTGACGGTTCCAACGTATATTGTCGAATCTGCAAAAAATCGATTTTCGTTTTAGTACCTTAAAGTTTGATTTTCCTTTATTATATACTTTGTTTGAAACGAAAATTAACATTATTTCCAACGTTGTCCGAAAATATAGAGTAAATTGGATGGTTGAAGATAGTAAAACGACAAAAGAATTTTTGCAGATTCGAGAGTATACGTAGGGACCTTCGATATCATCACGCAAATCAGTAATTCCAATTTGGAGTTTTGTCTAAAATATAAGTCTTCGTTGAATACTATATCAAATAAGTACTAATATTATTTTCAAAGTTAGCAGAAATAAGTTTCTTTCACACACTTTTACTTATTTCTTCAACCAACCAACCATATATTAATTAAAGCCAATATTTTCGTCACAGTGATAGAAATATTGTCATTTTACAGATGTCTTGACCATTATCTATTTTTGAGCGTTGGGGTAACAATCGCCAAATAATAACAGTATTGTTATTTACAGAATGGGTCAGATGGAATACGGGTAAGGGTAAAAAATACTAAAATAGAGCTATCGATTGTTTTTCGAATCTCGTGGAAATATTTTTTCCTTGCCACCGAGCCGCGAGCCGCGCCAGGAGCATAAATCAAACAATGTATTGCAATCACAAAACATTGATCTTTGTTCTGTGGTTGCAATCAACCACCCGACTTCGCGCTGCCGCCTGTCCGCCATCAAACTTTTAATATTGTCGTCATCTCATAAAATGTCTGCGCGCCATAGGAATATTGATCAACTTTTTATCACGTGTTTGGTACGTAGACAGCACTAAACGCAGACAGGCGATACTTAAAATGTACAGAGCACGAATGTTTACATCTTAATATTAATCGAAATGAATTACCATTTCAGCGGGCCCAAGAATTAAACACACATGCTATCATTTTGTACATTTTAAAACAAACTTTTTTTTATCATTGTATTCTGTATATATAATTTGTCCGTCCCGTCAGTCCTATAGCAACATATCAATGGTCCCTACGTACTCTGCCGAATCTGCAAAAATTCGATTTTCGTTTCACTTTCCAATTTTTTTACTCTATATTTTCGGATAATGTATGTGCTTTTTTTTAAACGAAAATTCATCTTTTTCAACGTTGTCTAAAAATATATAGTAAAATGGATAATTTAAGATAGCAAAACTAAAATGGAATTTTTGCAGATTGCTCAGTATTGGGGACCGTCGACATTTCGATGACTATCCGTGTCGCATGGCAAAATAAAACGTAGAATATTTTATTTCACATATTCTTTATCATTGTTTTTTATTTCGTCTTTTTTACCAGCTTCGAGGAAACTTTACTGGTCATACTCACGAATATTTTTTTGATATTATATAAAAAAAAATTAAAATTGTACTGTATGTTTTCCAAATAAAATAAAATAAAATATCAATTCTATCACTTGAAAGATTACGATTATCGCGTCAAACAATTTTATTTTATTTTTTGCTATTTTTTAAATGTAAGTAAAGGTTATGAAATAAGTAATAGGTAATTATTGTCGTTTTTTTAGTACCTTTACAATAAGATAATCTAAATATAATAATTTTGTTGTCTGTCTGTAACACCTGTGACTTGCTGGAATTACAAATTTAGATAATTAGAGTGCAATCAATGCAATGCAAGTGCAATGTAATCAGCACGCAACACGCGATGGCTCAGGCAGCACGCAATGGTCGCCCACCAAATTATATTCTCCCGACATCAATAAATTTTAAAAATTATTAACGATGGCTTCATTTTATAATGTAGTAATGCAATTTGGTGCAATATTTAATTTATTCTATATTATTTTTAAGATTATTCGTGGATTATTGCACGTCTTGCGTCCTGAAAATATTTAAAATAAATTAATATTCGTGTGTAAAATTTCCGCAATGAATGCAGTATTGAAAATGTATCCCCCTAATGTTTTTTGTATTTTATTGTTCTACATTTACTCATTTTTCTATTTATTTTTACTTATTTCCCCATTTATTTTTACTCATTTTTCCATTTATTTTTACTCATTTTTCCATTTATTTTTACTTATTTCCCCATTTATTTTTACTCATTTTTCCATTTATTTTTACTCATTTTTCCATTTATTTTTATTCATTTTTCAATTTATTTTTGCTCATTTTTCCATTTCTTTTTACTCATTTTTCCATTTATTTTCATTCATTTTACCAATTATTTTTGCTCATTTTTCCATTGTATTCCCTCAAAACGCATATCCTCGAAAACTTATCTCGCGTGTTTTCCCACGAGTCAATTCAGGAACACATCGCGCTATCTGTGAATTTTCGTCGGAACTATTTTATCGAAAGCGGGAACCGCGTTGCGTTAGAGCCCGCATTCAACAGCTTCCTTACGGCGTTAACAACTGTGCAAAGATTAATTTATCCATATTTTTATTCATTTAACTGTTCTGATTTTATTTAAGCATAACCTTAATATATTGTATCTACCACAAAATATTTGTCAAAATTGATTTATATCTGAGATATGTGTTTAGTTATTAATTGTTTTTTTATGTACTTACCCATATTTCTGTGATGCGGTAGTCTTATTCATAGTCAGCAAAATATATATAAAAAATGCGAGTTATGTTTAAAAAATCCAAGTGGATGTTATTAAAGTAATATTATTATGTCAAAATAACATAATTTTTACACCATAAGATACTGTGATACAAGAGATGGCGTTCTAGTGCCAACCCTAATGTATGGAAGTGAAGCCTGGAATTGGCAAAAGAGGAATGAACCGTAGAACTTATATGAGAAGATGTATGAATGTGGCCGAAGCAAAAGTGGTGTGCCAGGATAGAAGAGTGTGGCGTTCAATCCTCTCTGCCTACCCCTACGGGGAAACGGCGTGATGGTTAGTTAGTTAGTTAGTTAGATACCATATTATCATAGATAGAATTATGATATAGAATGAGTGATGGATCCGGAAAGGACAGCAGCATGGAAAGGAATTTGCAGCTTTCAGCGTATCATC
Organism: Agrypnia vestita; assembly: GCA_016648135.1. Classification (NCBI taxonomy): domain Eukaryota; kingdom Metazoa; phylum Arthropoda; class Insecta; order Trichoptera; family Phryganeidae; genus Agrypnia; species Agrypnia vestita. The sequence continues at coordinate 21,720 of JADDOH010004705.1, forward strand.
GCAAGAAATATTTTCATGTAACGTGCATACGTATTCTCACGTTTTATCTTTTTTTCCGTTTTCATTCAGATACATTTGGCAATTTTACAAGCCTAAGTACATTATTTTATTATTTTCAAAAGTTAAATTTTTTTCTCGATTCAATCCCACTTCCATCCCAACCCCTCCCCCCCCTTATGACTTTTTATATTGTTATAATATTACGTCATTTCCTATGACGTCGCCGTTTTCTAATACTGGTTGGTTTTTGCATTCGACTTGAAATTCCAAATTCAAATTAACGTCATATTAAAGCATATTAGCATTCCGTTTTCAAAGTTTGTTATTTATTTGTTTCCCGCCGTTTGTTATTTCTGCGATATCGCTGTGTCTGCGACCATGGAGAAATTGAATATTCGCGCTATTTTCGAATATGAGTTTGTAGTGGCACTAATGCTGCACAGATGGCACGCAATATCAACGACGTGTATGCACCAGGTACCGCAAATAAACTCTCGGTGATAAATAAATTTCTCTTTTCTGAAAAATAGTATGACTCTATATTACACGTTTACTAAAACTTATGCAAAAAGTAAATTTTTAATGTTTTACTGTCTTTCATTTCTCAAAACTTCTACAAAATTTTATATCTCTGTTTAAAATCTAAGTTACACGCAGAGAACGTCCTAGTTGTTTCGATCATCAAGTCGAATTTTTAAGATGGTTTTTTAATCACGTCATTAATCACTGATATTTTTTTATACATACTCATAAGTAATATATTTCACGTAGTATGGTATTTTTTTTTTATCTCAGCGCATTATTACCTTCTTTGATCTAAGACGCTTGCCTAATGTACGGTCAAGAGTTCGTGTCTCGGAAACCAGCAAGTTTTTGCCGGTAGCAGTGGCGTAATTACGGCCGATGCGGCGATTTGTTCCATTTGGCCCATGTTCAATGGGGTCTTTAAAAATTCGCGCCCTATAATGTATTTGGTATCGACGCTTTTACTATTTACTTATCTCGCTTTCTATCTGTATAATGAAAAACAGTAGTTATAGTCGAAAATACCTACTGGTGAACCCATAAAACATCGCATTTCAACGAGAGTTCTTTTATTCCCTAAACATAAACCTTTTTACCTACCGTTATATAATTCACAGAAAGTTAAAACAAATGAAATGTTAAAGTATACAGGATGTAACAAATTGAAAAGAGTTTATTTTAAGGTTTTTATCATTTTATTTCACTTAAATTGAATCGAATGAATTTTTCAGAATCGGTATAAGTTACTGTAATAATAGTTTAATATTTGGCCTATTTTCCTATTTGCCTGTTAGAAGCCTCAACAACCGTCGAGCTCGCATGCGAAGATGTATGAATGTAGATGAAGCGAAAGTCGTATGAGGACAGAAGAGTATGGCGCTCTATCCTCTCTGCCCACCCCCACGGGGAAACGGCGTGATGGTAAGTTAGTTAGTTAGCCTATATAATATTGAAAAAAATGCGGACATTGATATTGCACATCTTCATAACTAATAATATAAGATCACGGTTGCTTGAACATTTTGGATTCATAATCAAGGCAGGAATCCACCTGCAAAGTATTGTGGACCAGTTCTGTTACACCCTGTGTATATTCTGTACTCGCTGTGCAGGCTTAAATAAATGCATATATATGTATTTAGCAATTTTTCAGTCACGCCACTGTTCAGTAGAGATACACAATTTGAAAATACACAGTTGTAAATAAGTGTATAGGCTGTAATAGGCAGCTGAGATATAATGCACGGAGCGCGGGTGTAGTGTGCAATTTGAGGATTGGGCGCCACGAGCGGCCCGCTGCCCGCTTGACCTCCGCAAGGTCGGCGACCAGCGCAGCAGCGGGCCGGCAGCGGCAGGTGCATCGCCCATCCCGCGGAATGCCGCCATTAGGGCTGGCCCATTTGCGCGCCGATTTATCCCAACTGCCCACTTGCCAGCTTCAAATTGCTGATTGCGTGTGCGGCGGCGAATTACTCCTTTGCCGGCTCGACGCGTTGGATTCTGCCATACCCAGCACCCTTACGCGATGGTAAACCGTTAAAAACTCGGAAATTGGTTCATTTTATTCGCGTTTAGATATCAGACCAACAAAATATATATACACAAACTAACGTCAATTTGTTGGTACACTGTCTGGTTCCGCGGCTGGTTCTAAATAAGTTTGACTTAAAACCAAATACAGAAAAATCAAATCAACGAAAAAAATATTTGGCTGCTACCGGGTTCCCGGTAACAGCCAAATATTTTTTCGTTTATTTGATTTTTCTGTCTTTTTTTTTGTTAAATAGAGATGTGAACACGGAATACGCGTCACATTAATATTCTTATTATTTTCTAATAAAGCTAAACGCTTGTGCTATGAAAATAGGACTAACTTGCTGGTCTGGAGTGAGATTCGAACCCGCTAACTTTGGATCGCGAGGCGAGAGTCCTAACCATAAGACCAACAAGCTACGTCTTTCTAGTTGATTAATAAATTTGGTTTTAAATTTCACAACTTTGTTCTGAAAAATTGCAACTTCTCAATAAGAATGTGTTCTTGAATATAATATAAGTTTGACTTAAAAAATACTACGAGCTTGTAAATTTTACAATAATTATGAAAATGTCAAACTAAAAAGTATAATGGCTTGGTGAATGAATGAGCTTGTCTACTTGCGTACTTGGGATGTATGTTTAATAGATATAGAGACGTGGATAGATAGTAGAGACGTCACTGCAACATGATTGCCCGGGTGTCGTCGTTCTGGGCCTCATGCCAGGGCGACCACACCCTGGACCCCTCACGTCCACCAGCTAAGGTCAGGTCCTATGCAAGTCGGTATCCTACAGGTTAGAGTTAGGGCAGTAGCATTTAAGGCTGAGAGCAATATCGAAAGCAGAGTGACTACGGGTAACAAAGTTAATGGTACTCTTAATGCCATTATAGCCAACTTGTCAAAAGAGCTAGCGGTACATAAAGGCCTTCTAATGTCAACTTTGATGTGTGGAAGTGAATCCTAGAATTGGCAACAGGGAAAGAAAGTAGACTGATTGCGGTGGAAATGCGGTCACCATGGCGCGTTTGTGGAAAATCTTTGATAGTGTAAGGAATGAACAAATTAGAAGTGAATGTAATGCTTACTGTGGTGTGGTAGATAGAATAAAGAAAGGAGTGCCGAGATGGTTTTGTCATGTAGAACATATAAGCGAGTAAAAGATGGTTAAGAAAATCTATGATTAGAGTTTTGAAGGTAAAAGGAATAGAGGGCATCCGTAAACGACCTGGCATGATAAAATACTACAAATATTGGATGATGGTCCTGTTAAAAGTCTCAGCAACCATAGAGCTTGCATGAGAAGATGTATAAAAGCCGAAGCAAAAGTAGTGTGCCAAGATAGAAGAATGTGGCATTCTATCCTCTCTACCTACCCCTGCGGGGAAACGGTGTGATGTAGTTAGTTAGTCTTGGTAAATTGGCCGCGCTTTAACTCGGAAGAGTCTCGGTTGGTACGAAATACATTTTATTTACAAGGGGATTTAATTATAAAGAATTAATACTTTAACTGCAGTATAAATGTGTCTTAAATATGTATAGGCGAGGGCAGTTGTACTTCCGCTGTGCCCCCCGCCTCTCGCCTGAAGAAGGTGTTTAATTCGTCTCAACAATTCTCGTCGTGTACAATTATATACTCTGTGGTTTAGATTGATTTAATGACATTTTTAGTGGTTATATTCGATGTCGTCTATAACTTCCGTTACTTGCTCCGCGAACGAATTCATCCTTTTTTGCTACGGATACGGGATGAATGATGACTTTGATGATCGCTCTGAAACTATCGACAAGAAGTCAATAGAAAGAAAATTCGTAAGTAGGCACAAATATTTTTTTATCAGAAGTGCAACTAGTGCCATCTCTTGATTGTTACAATTTGTTGCGTGGTTCTATCAAATAATGATGTTTAATCCGATTCTCTTCTCATTATTTTTATTATTATTAAATTTATTTTGAGTCACGATGAACGATTTATGATTTCTTGTCCAATTTTTCAAATGATTTTCTACGGCATGATTAAAGTTGAACATATTTTCATCATTTTGTACCCGAGCAGCGCGATCTTAATTAAGATTTTCTCTCGCGCATTGCCGCCATACAGAGAAATTAATAAGAATCTGTTTCACCGCCTTCCGGAGAGCTTTCACGAAGAAAAGAGACAAAATAATGATAACACATAAACGAGCTTCGGATGCTGCGATCCGTTTCACGAAATAAATATGAAAACTTAACACACCTGCTTGCAGTCCCGCGTCCGTAAGTAATCCGCGATGTCGAGAATCTTAATCAAAAGGGTCATCGTGAAAACTATGTGTTAATGTTTTGATGCGTGTTAAAAAGTTGCTTTTTTGTTCAGTTGATTCAAATTAATTTAGATTACTCTCTCGATGGGGATCCGATGCGGAAAGAAATAGTAGTATATTTTTTCGTCTCTGTCTATTTCCCGAGCTCGAGTGTTAAAAAGAGATCGATGTATTTGATGGTATGACGCCGTTCCTGTCTAAATACCGAAAGGCGACCGAGCGTGGCGCAAAGGTGGCGATAGCTTTCCGCGCGCACCGCGAGGCGGGCATGCGCAGTCGAGCGATAATATTTCAGTGTGTGGTTTGTTTTCGTTTTGGTATCGGGGACTTGCTCGCATGTGTTGCCGGCGCAAGGAAATTGGTCGACAATAATAAATACGCCGATAGGTTATTATTATATTATAATAAGTGTATTTAGTAATAAAATATTTTTTTTATATTAAATGTTAACAACGCGAGTGTGAAATATTCTAACTACTGTTGTTCTTTTGTTTGCGCGAAAATTGTTGTGTTGTCAAGTGAAATGTTTACCTCAAAATATGGATTGTTTTTTTTTTTTTGACGTGACCTATGCTTTAACTGTGATTACAATTTTTTTATCACGTCCGTTATTATGTAATTTAAAAAGTTATTTGCGGTGCCTTTGTTTTTATTGATTTTTTTTATAATTCCCACATCCTCGACAAATATCATCAATGAAATAATTTATACAATTCTTATTTTATTTATCGATGTACACGTTCATTTGTATTTGAATAAATTCAACCGGAAGTGAAAATCGGGGGAGGCTTTAATGCCGCGCACCGCGCATGACCAGGGATGCTGCGCCCGCCCCCCACTTCCCCTAAAAATCTTTTCCTTCGTCCACAGATCAGTTCTGTGGAGGCGTTCGCTAGCGGATGTCGTGCATCGCTCATCGCGCAATTCCTCTCATCTCTGTAACACCGCTTGTCATTTACCTCACTCAACTGTATTTATAAGTTTCTGGAATTTCATCTCCGGACATTGTTAGAGTATGTTGCTTCGTTGGTCGCTTTTCCCCGCCGCTTGCGGGGTGCCCGTTGTCTGGTCGTCACAATACGATTGACAGGGGTAGACTGCCACCATTATTTGGTACCCATTGTACGTCAAACAGAAATAATGGCCTTTGTATCCCGTCCGCTCTGACAAAAGTCCCGAGTTTTTGTATGGGATATCGAGACCGGGGGTTATCACGACGCGTATCGACATTCCCGAATCGGTCTGTGTCGTATTTTTTTTTGCATCGTCTACATATTTCTATTTTTCAGACTGTTTTGGGATTTTATCGCGAGATAAGCGTCAGCAACATTTGATATTTCAGTAACTTGTTACACGCAGCGACACATACCTAGGCGATTTTTACCGGCTGCCGATGTGGAAATAAATTTTAACGCGAAACGGGCGAAAATAATAAAATTAAACGCTCATCGCTCAAAGTCTCATTAAAATGCCAAATATTAATTTGCATTTTGTCCGTCTCGTGTTTTTTTGCGATTTATTTTATTATAATATCTCAGAAATCTTTCTTATATATATATATATAATCGTCTAAGTTACGGTTGTTTATATTAAAGGCACACTGATACCTTATTGCATTGCATATTGATACGCTGTTCTTATCACGCGATTACTTTATTTGTTTATATTAAAATAGACCTCACATTATTTGTGTTAAAGATTAAACGCAGTACATAATTAAAGCAAGGTACGTCCGCGTAACAGTATATGTAATCTCAATTATGTGTGCAATGTTTATTGTTGTATGCAAAGAGTAATTCGCCAATCATGTCCAAGCACACCGATCAATGAACTCACCTTTTTGCACAGATAAGACACTTGAAATTGAATAGAGATAAAAAATGTACTGGGTAATTAATTCGTACGAGCGTAATAATAACAGATAAATAGATTGCTCTGAAAACACGTCACAAAAATTATTTTGATTATTTTTACGAACTCGTTCCTCGAAGGACGTCCTTAAAAGTAAAACGAACGTATATAAATATTTGCGTGTTTCAGAATTTCGCGTGATCGTAAATGTAGCGCAGTTTTCAACATTGAACACTTTTGAATTATTATTATAGTTCAACAAACTTAAACAAACTGTAAAAGCCCGCAGGGCGTTGATTACTTAATACAATATCTTGTGTAATAAAAAAAAACTTTCGATGCTCCGTGATTAGTGAAAACTGCAAAAAGCGGGAGCTGAAAAACGTTTATTATTTGTGATCTTCATCAGTCAGCGATGTTAGTGTATGGTATGTGATGGACGAGAGGCAGTGAATCCTTCCACCATGTTCCAGTGCATCATCCAGCCCCGCAATGGCTGGATCCACTCCCCGAGTCCCGACATGAAGGACGTCTTTCCAGGTATTGTGATCATTCAGACTTGGCCGTTATTATCATTTGTTATGCCTCGGCGAGCTATTCGATCGCGATCATTTCCATAATGGGAACATGAGCGCTTTCAAGAAACATTTTGATTTATTTCGTCCGTATTATAATATTTCATCTGTCAACTGGGGTGATTGAATACCGTGGATAAACTCTTCTTTCAAGGCATCGAGTAATTTGGTTGTAAATAACATGTACTTATACAACACCAAATTGTTATGTTCGATTTAAATTTATGCTACAGCAGGTGTAATCATAAAGTTTATTGTTATTAATAAAAAACTATAAACAACATTAATTCAGTAAAATATTGACCGGTTATGTATCGCGGTAAAAGCTGGCACGAACAATTTACTGAGAGTGTATCATGAATGTGCGTCCGGCGCGTTGCCATGTTGAGAGCGCATCAAGAATATGTTGTCTGTCTCGCTAGCATGCATTCACAGCTGCATTGTAGAATATATTTGGTTATTAATTGGTTACGCAGCGTACCAGCTCTTTCCGTATGGACATTGGCCGAGATCGACTTGTCAAAATAAAAGATTTTTTTTAATTGATAATTTTATATAACTAGACACAAAGTTAACGCTATACATTTTCAAAATGTTATATTTTACGTCGCGTGTCCGAAAAGGTTTTCGAAAAATTCCATTCAATTCATTTGAATGTGGGGAAGGACAAAAAAACAAATTGAAGGGTCGTCTGGACACTTTGCGTGATTAGATAGAAGGGGAGAATTTGTGTTTGGGCTAAAAAACTGATCGATCTCTACTGTATCTACTAGTGTAACATGTTTATGCGTATGTACGTCTTATGAATCCATCTGTACATGGATTGCACCACTTAGGTTATCAATATAGCTCTATTGACATATTTTAATGCCCGTACACTACACATATTAAAATAAAAAATACTTATCTTCTATTTTATAGTTTACCTACATACGTAATCTATTATATTGTTACAGATATTCTTTCATTTATTTATTCTTAATTTTCATTTTATGTACCTAGATAGCTGTGCTATTTGAACATTTTATGTTTAATATTATGTAAAAGCCCATTTCAGGGCGTGTATTATGTGTAATTAGTAGCAGCTTACAGCACGAGCGTTTAGCTTAGTCTGAAAACAGTAGGAATATTGATGTGACACGCATTCCGTGTTCTCATCTCTATTTAAAAAAAAAAACAAATAAATAATAATATTTACGTGTTCTTCTGTGTTGTTACTGCAGTGTTCCTTATGATTCTTTTTGTTTTCAGTTTTAACATCTTATTGAAACTCACCGCCTGTTATGTTAAATTTTATAGTTACTAGTTACCTTATATTGTTATTATCAATTTATTGCCTCGTTACCGTAAAGATTTATTGCCCGCCGTGTCAGGCGGAAAGCTCATCGAGAATTTTGATTTGCAGTTCGCTTAACTATCCTTCCATTGACCTACGATTCCCTTATTTGGGCCTTGAGCGCCGTAAGCCGACAGCCATCAGAAACAGCACCTTTTTATGCCCGGTCGGTGCTGTAATTGGCGGTATTGCGGCACATGTTTTGATTCGGCGCCTGGCTGGAATGCCTCTTCCGCATTGCAAAGTTTGCGCTTCCACGCGACAAAGCTTGCCCCATTCTTAGAATGCGATGGTAACAATGATGTTAAAAGATAAGATTGTTTCTTATTTGTACGAGAATTTTTTTCTTGGAGTTCGGAGACCTACCTCATAATAATTGTCTATTCGAACAAAGCTATTTCTATTATATAATTTAATTTTACAAGATATTCTATTTTTACGAGTTTTCTAAGGGGGATAGCGGTTGTCACACTTATGGACAGAGTGAGAAGTGCTGACATAAGGCACACACACGGCATGGAGCTCCTACACAGAAAAATCACAAATGAGGTGGCTTGGACTTGTGCTAAGAATGCCAGAGGAACGAATACCAAGAAGAATCCTCTTGGCAACCCCGGAAGGAAGACGGCCGGTGGGTCGCCCCAGATTAAGTTGGGAGAAGCAACAAAAAGTGTGTAAACAATCAGAATGGGTCTAGACTGGGTGACTCATGCGGAATCAGCGCGAGACGGGGGAATGTGGAAGCACCTTGTCGAATCTTTGCCCCCCCGACCCTACTAGGACAAGGGGATGAAGATGATGATGATGAAGAAATTCTGTTTCAATACGCTACCCTCGCGAAAACTATATTCAAATCAGTATACTTTTTGTTATTTCCTTCTTCTTTTTGTGGCCTATCCATTCAACGGACATTGGCTATCATGTTGGCATGTTGGATATAAGAACCTTATTTACAGCGGCCCGGAATAGCTCTACAATAGACTGGCCAAATACTTACTGTCTCAGGTTTTTCAGCCATGAGTTTTTTTCTTCTAGAGCCCCGACTTCCGGCAATCTTTCCCTGCATTGTGAGTTGCAAGAGCTGGTACTTCTTCGGATGTCTCATCACATGTCATAGATATTGAAGTTTTCGGATTTTTATTATTTTATTCATCCGAACCATAACATCTTCATTCTTAAGGGGGGGTAAGGTTTTTAACTTTTTTTTTTGGCATTTTATTTTTAATTTTTTAAATGAATGTATAACATCGCAAGAATATTGTGTCAAAATTTCAAGTCAATCGGAGCAAAATTGACGAAATTATGAACATTTGAGCGATACTCAGGACTGATTTCTATACCTGCTCGGGAGTAAGAGACGCGCTACCTTGAGGTCACCGGGAGTGCATTTGTATTGGAGAGTTTTGAGTAGACCAGGACAAAAGATGCTGATGATGAAAGCTCTTTTGCTGTGTGAACATGGCATCGACGATTATGTGTAAGTATAAAATAAGTGTTGAGTTTTTATTTGAATTTTACAGTGTGCAAAACTTTAAAGCGTTTTCCCCATACTCACGTTTTCAAAGTCGGTGTCCATCATAACTTCAAAACTACTGCACCGATCCTTTTGAAATTTTGAAAAACACTATTTCTGTACATAATTTACGAGGTAACGCTGGAGACTTTTTTCAAATTTGTTATTAATTTTTATTTTTTAATAACAAATTAGTCGATATTTTTCGCAAAAAATCGCGTTTTTCCCTTCAAAGTGTTCCAAAAAATTGAAAAATTGAAATTTCAAAAAACCCTCCCAGCGTTACCTGGGAAAACCTATTATCTAACGAATGAACTTTGATTTTTTGATTTCAGATGATCTAGCACCAAGTTATGATGGACACCGCAATTCTACTTTTTTCCGAGACACGTCCGAATAATTGCTGCTATTGCCGTATTTTTTAATATTTCGTCTTGAAAATTTTACACAATATTCTTTAAATGTCATACTTTATTACACCATTGGTTTTAATAAAGAGATTTTAACTGTGTCATCACAAAAAATTCACAAAAACATGCCTTTTTTTGTACGAATTAACCTTACCCCCCCTTAACTCTGCCCACCCAGTTCATTCATCGGTGAGTGTTCTTATGTAGATCCACATCTAGAATACCTCAAGTCGCCTTATCAATTCTTCGGTAAGCACCCATGTTTCCATTCCATAAAATAATGCACGTACACGTAGCATCTTACCATCCGCATTCGTAATCCAAGGTTGGGATCATGATTATTATTTTCTCATATGAAAACAATTTTAAACAAGTTTGATTATAGTTTTCGGAAGCATTCACGAATTGAAACAAAAGTTTTTTTAAAAGAAAATACTTTTTTTATTTATTTTTTTTAAAAAATAGAGATGCGAACACGGAATACGTGTCACATCAATATTCTTACTATTTTCAAACTAAGCTAAACGCTTGTGCTATGAAAATAGGATTAACTTGCTAGTCTGGAATGAGATTCGAACCCGCGACCCTTGGATCACGAGGCGAGTGTCCTAACCACAAGACCAACAAGCAACTTTATAAAGACACTCTTCATAATATAATAAATATGTATAATATAAACGGCCGTATTTTGAAAATAGCAATATTGGGATCTTATGTTTGCTATCCCAAAACTTTATACACGAGAATAAAAATAATAAATAAACGAGACGTAGGCATAGGTTGGTGTTTGTTTCTTTTAGTTTCTATTTGAGAGATAGAGAGTGAGAGAGAAATATATGACAGTTATCCGTCAAACGTCAAAATATAAATTCGAGTCCAGCGCGACAATGGCAATTTTGGCATAATTGTACACCAGGACGCTGTGAGAGAAGAACTTAATAAGTACATATGAAATAATCTTTTTTCTGTATGCTTTAAATACAGCATTAGTACTTAAGTCATGTATTTTAGTCGAAACATGAGAATTCGTTTGCGATGGGTATTTCATACTTCGGGTAACCGTTTGAAGCTCTGTCAGACCAGACCGCCTGGAAAATAAAACCGGAAAATAGTACCGGAGAGATTAATTCCGTTTATAAAGGCATTACATCGGACACCGCAAATAAAGGTATTTACTTTGAGATATGTGTAAAAATATACAAATCTCCTCATTTGAGTACGTTAGGTATGCGACTTAGGTTAGGTACGACTTAGGTATGCGACAGCATACCTAAGTCTCGTTTATTTTTATTCTCGTCTATTAAATGTTGGGATATCAGTCATAACATCATAACATCATAACATAATATTGCTATTTTGGAAATACGGCAGGTTCTGTGCATACTTACGTCCTGCTTTTTTCTCGTTAATTCTCATATGCTTTTTGTTTTTAAATGTTCTACGCAATAACCTACAGGGGCGCCTTATACTTTTGAAATCGCTCGAGGATTGATTTCAGGAAAAAATAACTGAAGATGATGGCAAGGATTGTTCCCCACTTCTGCGGAAGTTTTGACCGCCAATGAAGCTGATTTCTCTCGCGATTTGATTAATATCTGTTTTTGAAAAACATTTATCACAGTTTACCGACTGGTTTGAGAAATACTCATTTAAAGATGCTAGCTAGGAAATCATATTAGTTTCATACAAGCTTACATAAGTTACGTAGAAGGACACATTCGCAGTAGAACAATTGTGGCGCTGTGGAAAAAGCCTGAAGCACCAAGGGCACCCTGATCCATGAAAAAGTTTGGCAACCGCTGTGGGTTTCGCCCCTTTGCTTTCTGTCGGTGTTTGCTCGTCCGTTGTTTTTATTGTTCTCAGGTCAATGTAAATTTTGGTGAAATTTAGTAAAAATTTAAATTCACCCACATTTTCTTTATCAGAAATCTAAATTGACTTGAATCAACATCTCTGACCCATACCGGAAACACGTCTGTATAATTTAGCTACCTACTAAATTGTCCTTGAATATTCCGACAGTCATTCACTCACTTTGCCAAGGACAAGCCATTACTTTTTACGCATGCACAAGTGTATGTTTTACGAAACACGGTTTGTATATTTTTAGTGATGTATAAAAAAATCTAAATCGGTTTCGCAAGTGGTCTGGAATCTGAAATTACATCCGCTGAAATCAGTTGGGTTGCCACACGTACAAAACTAATCAAATTTTGTGAGCGTTATTACTAAGCTCACCTCTCTATCTCGTTTAGGAGATCGGGGGGTTCACCTTATAAACTTCTCGCTTTTATTGAAATATTCTTACGTCCTTGTTGTCTTTCCAAATAGACCGCTTATTGTTTCTTTTGGATTATTCTGCCTTGGACAGGTTTATGCCGTAGCCGAAGTTTCAGGCTATTTTTAGTGGACATGCATATTCGATGTTTTTTAGGATCATTTATTATTTGTCTTTCCGTTTTTACGCGCAAAAAAGATATTAGTTGCTATCCTTGGATTTCAACTCTTTTGGAATTTGCAGTTTATTTGCTCTGTTAGGCAGGGTTAAACTTGCCAGATGACATATTTCCTCTCACACATGCGCGTGTGCATGTACACATTCAACTCACTAGGTACTTAATGGACTACCTACCTAACCGACACACCAGTTTACTCCTGCGAAATTAGGCTTTCTTGTAATTGGCCAAAGGCTCTGTATATTATATTGCTAGTGTTAGTGGCTGTGAGTAATCCTGTAAACAAAAAATATAATAAATTAATCTTGACTAGCGCTCAAAAGACTCATCTTTTTGCTATACAAAAAGGATATATTTTATGAGGTTTTCGAAGAATTTTGAAAAATGCGGTCTCCAATCCCTTTGCGTTGTACGCACAGATTTGATTCGATTTTGGTACGAGCATCTTAAGTACGAATTATGAAATAATGGTGCTGTAGATTTAATTTATTATTTCGGCGAGTTTCCCTTCTCGTCTGCAGTATATTTTATTAGGCTGTCAATGTTAATAAAAATATACTGCAATTTACGATGAAAATTTCCAGCTGGGATACTCATCAATAAAACATCTGCCGCATCTTCGTATCTTCATCAATAATAAAATGGAAAGTAGCAAGTTGTGACAATGAAGTCCATTAGTCAGTCCACACCGCGGGCCGCGGCGGCGGAAGGACCGCGGGATGGCTGGATGGGCGCTTCCGGCCACACCACCGATGGGGAATAATAACCCGCGGTTCTGGCATCGCTGTGTCATCGCCCTCGTGGATCTTGGATCTTGGTGGAGCCCCGCGCGGACGCTAACAGAATTTCTGAAAGTCAGCATCATCCCGAAGATAGAGGGAGATAAATTGTTCCTTTATAACGTGCTCGTACAGATCCGTTTTTCTTCCCAAGAGAGGGATCGGATAAATATAAGATTTTGTGTAAAGTTTTCTGAAGCGCATCTCCGACCTCTCTGCCGGAATATAACGGCAGAATACGCCAGAAAATGGTAGGGACACACAGAAGATTATTAAGGGCGGCGAAACACTGAGAATATTTTTAATTCCGTCAATGTGATTTTCTGGCCCGGGTGTTTTCGGGGAAGGGCTAAAAATAAAATATTTATCTCAGCATTCCTGTTTCTTGAATTCTTAAATAAATTACTAATATTCCTGAAACGTGGATTGAATGTTGGTTTTAGGTACCTACTATGATATAATTAAAAAATTACGAAGATTTGATATTCTTTTTTTTCTTTTTTTTTTTTTTAAAAATAGAGATGTGAACACGGAATACGTGTCACATCAATATTCTTACTATTTTCAAACTAAGCTAAGCGCTTGTACTATGAAAATAGGACTAACTTGCTAGTCTGGAGTGAGGATCGAACCCGCAACCTTTGGATCACGAGGCCAGTGTCCTAACCACAAGACCAACAAGCTACTCTATCGGAACAATTTACGAACCACTTGTTTTTTTTGTATTTTTTTTCTTCACAATAATTCACACAACACAATGTTCATATTTTTCATGAACTCAATACTGGATTTTATCCACAGGGGGACATCATTGATCAAGATGTGTTAGTCTATCACGCATGGAAATGGTGAACGTTACATTGTGTAAAGTGATTAATTAAGCCAGCCGTACGATAGGTCGTAAGCCCTATGAAGACCCAAAAAAGACTTCCATACCTACTTTCCCATATCAAAATATAGCTTCGTCTCTGAAAAATCTACAATTTTTTTTTCCTCCCAGGTAGCTAAATTAATTTTTTATTCTGGTTTGTATTCATGTTTATTTATCACCAGGGTTTTCAACAACAATTTCTTTTCATTGATTTTTTTTAGTATATTATAGGTACTACTCATGAATATTGTAATATCCGGATTTAAAAAACCATTATATGTATGTTCACCTTAGGTTGGGTTCATAGGGCACAAGGTCTTGCCTGCATGAATATTAATATTCATACGCCTGAGTGCACTTGTATATTTTGAATGCTCTAGTTTTTTTTCTAGAAACTCAACAAAATATTTGAATGGAGAATTAATTAATGGCATTGGACAATGCGAATGTTCTTGATAATTTTTTTGACGCGTAGCTTTCTTTTCTCCGCTAATCTATCTGGGCACATCTTCAATTGCGACACCAGTTTCTCCTGATGAAATCTCAGCGTCAGTTTTTTTCCAGCACCTAGTATCGCCTAGCGCGCCTTTACTTTTTTTTTCGACAACAACAGAGAAATCATTTCACACAGTCATCAACGATGGCTTTTGTTCTGTCTTAATCCCGCTGCCTTTTGTTCCCGGTACAATATAAACTACACAGTGAAAGAGAGGACTTCGATATTACTGTACATTATATTTTCTCAACCGAGTAAGCTACATTGATTTTTAATACTTCACACCGCTGTAAAACAATTGAATCGTTAATGTTAATAGTGAGCTATGTAACACATTGGTTAATATTTTTCATTAATAAATTATTTTGACAATTTCAAAATGGCGGAGCTGTGTGCTGTCTCGTAACGGTTCTCCTACGAGACGCCGGCAGCTAGTGGAGATCATTACGCCAGGGATTTAATGAAATGAACAATTAATATTTATTTATTGTTAAATCGTGTAATGTAAGGTATGAAAAAAAATTGTGCTAATGAGATCAGTTTGAAAATATTTTTTTTTTCAAAAAAAAATCGATGTTAAAAGTTATATTTAGCAAACGGCGCATTTTATCATAAAGAAAAAGAACATACGATACATCGTAGATATTTTTGTTAGTAAGATTTGTGCAAAATTTTAACAAAATCCGCCTAATAGTTTTTGAATTATCATCCTCGCCACTTTGAAAAAGGAAGTTTCGAGAAAAACGCAAAAGAATAATGTAATTTATTCGCTTAAAAATTCACCTACTACGATAGTACTACTTACGATACTTCCAATTTTTGGAAATTTTGAATGAAATTATTCTTAGAGCCGAATTTATAAATCGGTTAGAAAGATATGCAGAAAAATCAAATCGACGAAAAAATATTTTGGCTGCTGGCGCGATTCGAACCTAGATCACCCAGCTTTCCGGGCAGGTATGTTACCAATTACACCACATCAGCCTGGTACTTTTCCCCCAATATATCGACCTTATCCGCAAGTCTCATTTATTAATTGATCAACAAATATTATCCATTTTTAGTGGAGATATTCAAGTTAAAATATTAAGTAAAAAACAAAACTTTTTTTGAAAATGTCAAGGCGGTTTAGCCCTTTAAGTATACGTATAACTAACTCATTCCGTGTATTAACTGATAACGTAACCAACCACCTTGAAGTCGTCAGTCATCCGGGTCATTAGAAGTTCATAGATCGTGTTTCTTTTGTATTTCAGACATATCCGCTGTAGATTTACGTTCCGCATCTACTCTTGTTACGCGCTCCACGTGCTCCGGCCCCGGTGCATCGTTACAGTAAACATTACGCTTCATCTTCCTGTTGCCCCGGTGTGTCGGTGTCGTTTTTGCGGCTATTTGTTGTTCTTGGAAGCGGGCTTCGTAAATAGTGTTTAAAAATAAGCGCGGTGTCGTGAGGAAGGAATGATTGGCGCCTTTGTAGGCCATTTATAGACGCTCCGAAGATGGTCCATTTATTTTTCAAAGGAAGTCCACGAGCATTCGTGACTTAAATTTTACACAAATATATATATATATATATCTCTCACCTCTCCATCTCTCTCTCTCTTCTCACTCTCTCTCTCTCTCCTCTCTCTCTCTATCTCTCTCCGCTTCTCCTCTACTCTCGACTCTTTTCCGCCCTCCCCTTCTCTCCCTTTCTTTGTCTCCACGCTCTACTCCCTCCCCTGGATTTTACGACATTTAAGGGCTATCGTTGTAAATTGTAATATAGTATCCGGTTTATTTGCGGAACTTCTTTATTTTTCCTGTTCTCTTAACAATTTTCACAATACACAGGGTTATTTGAAAAAACATTTATAACCTCGCAGGACTATATTCCTGCCTTGTTTGAGTCAAAAATGTTCAAGCAGTCATGACCATAATCAATAGTCATGACTATAATCAACAGTCATGATCAATAGTTATGGATTTACGCAATATTTAAGTTTGCATTTTTCCCAATATTTCTGACTTTTTTTTTGCAAAACGTTGAACTATCATTACAGTAACTTATATCGATTACGAAAAATTCATTCGTATCAATACAAGTTAAATAAAATGTTATAAACCCCACAGAAACTCCAATTGGAATGTTTTTCCAATTGGAATCTGAATGTTTTTACTATTTTATTTGACTTGTATTAAAGGGAATGATTTAGTTATATTCGATGTAAGTTACTGTAATGATAGTACAACGTTTGACAAAAAATAAGTCGGAAATAGTGGGAAAAAAATGTAAACTTACATGTCGCATATCTCCATAACTATCGATATTTGGTCATGGTTGCTTCCACATTTTCGACTCATAATTAAAACAGGAATATAGTCCTGCGAGATTATTAATGTTTTCCAAATAACCCCGTATATAAAACTCAGATAGCTTCGTAAGTCATTCCACATTGATGATCACACAAAAAATCATATTTCAATTCCTTGCAAAGCATATTATTCATTACGATGATAATGCTGAGCTTTGCGTTTGAGTCAGAGAAACTCATTTGGAGCGGTTTAAATTATAGTTTAAAATGACTCACCACAACAACGGGGACAACTGAGCATTGACAGATTTATAAAAGTGGAGACTAAGATGTGCATAGACGTAAGAAACATTAATTAATTGTAACGTTTCTAAATTTATTTTGTTAAATGTGATATTGTCTGTAGGTCTGGTACACTATTAATTTAAAAGATTTTAGATTACCCCGTAAGTAGTGTCCTTTTTTTAAGTTTTAAAATGCGTTCCAAAAATAAAAGAAATTGGTAAACTTTTTAATACTTCAATCGCGAGAAATATTTCTACTCTACGAGACATTGTGTTAAATGTGTTTGCTTTTACGTTACATTTATTTAATTTCATTAGAGCTCTTCAAAATCATTGTCAAGAAGACAAAAGTGAGCACTCTCGACGCCTTCTTCTGTTCGCTTTCAATAAAGATATTAATTAAATTGTTTTTGTCGCAGGCATCGAAAAACTCGTAGAATGTTGGCAAGAAGTTGTAAATGATAAAGAATAATACATTTTTGATTAATTTGATGCGATTTTTTGTTGTAGCGTCCTCTTACTTACCATCATGCCGTTTTCCCGCGGGGGTAGGTAGAGAGAATAGAGCGCCACACTCCTCTATCTTGACACACAACTCTCGCCGCATCCACATTCATACATCTTGGCACGCAAGCTCGACGATTGCTTTGGCTCCTAATGGGACCATCTTTCAGCATCTGGTTCATCCGTTCAAGTCACGTCTTTCGTAGTCGCCCTTTCTTTCTGACACCGTCAACACTTGGGTCATATATCTTCCGATTATTTTCTTATTTATTCGTGTAATAAATGGATTTGCCACACATACGTTAATATTCTTTTGTTCTCTTTATTTGGAAAAATCGGGCACAAATTATATTAACACCCAATATATATTAACTGGCTATAAGAGCATCATCGCACCATAAGAACATATTTGCCCAGCAACGAGCGAATTGGATTGGCCATAATTTAAGGCACCCAGGCCTGCTTTTTACCATCGGCAAGGGAAATATCGAAGGCTATAATAATCGTAGAGGCCGCCCGAGATCAAACTACATAGACCAGGTTATCGGAGATGCGCGTTACGGAGAGATCTAGCGCTCGGTGCGGACACTGCGGACCAATAGGAATGAGCATCATTGACCCGAATATTTGCGATATTTCATAGTAATCGTTTAAGCGCAGTAAGCTGCAATGTAGCGTCTGGTTCATTTGTGGCTCATCTAGGATTGTTCCGCGTTGGCGCGCGGAATACATTTATTTCAGATTCCCGTTTACATTCAAGATTCCGCGTTGTACGCTTTACGACCCACCGCGATTCCGCGAACGGCCTCGCATTCGTTTTGCATCCGCTCCCGACCAGCGACCAGCGACCAGCGCCCGGGACAGGACACGCCCGCAGGCCGCCGCCACTGCGCGCCCCCACCCCCCAGCCGAGCGCGAGACTCTTTATGGGGGCTTTAATCGTAATCGTTTTGGAACCAATAAAACATTATTACAAAAAGGGTATCTGTGATGAGATTAAATGGTGACCATTTTGGTATCATTACAATTACTGTTTTTTCCTCCTTCAAATATTTCATTTCATGTCAGTACCGATAAATCGGCGTTTATTTGACAAATGACATTTAACTGTTTGATATAAATAAAGCTAATATGTAGCAAGCCTCTACCTCGCTAAATATATAGAAATACCTGCTCCGAGAAACCTTTTTTTTAGTATGCATCTACATCGTTGGCTCGCTAATAAAACGTTTTTATTTTGAAATTCCAAGCTTTAATATAGATTTTGTTCATTTATTCGTGAAATATTTACCACGTTTTTTGTATTGTAACTATCGATAAATATTGCACTCATACTTACAAAAATATGATACTTATTTATAATCTTAATCCATTTTACTATACGTTGCAATGCGCGTTCAAGTACCTAAACGTCTATTTATATTGCGTAATATATTTTTTGTAATTTAAATAATATGTATTAATAATTTTACAATAACAGACTATCTATATATATTGCTTACCCAACGTAACTTGGCGTGCGGCGAATTTTGAACTAAAACCCGCCCCGCCCGCACGCGGCGGTAACCCCTCGCCCTGTCATTCAGTTCATTCTCGTCTTTGAGCGTGAGCTGTGTCATCTTGATTACCAATATACACTGAATTATTATGTCCAAAACATTCTAAACAGTCCGGGATGGTGCAAGAACAATTGCCAATGAAGTATTAAAGTTTTGCGAAGCTGAAAAGACGAATAATGGACCGATATTACCGTTTGACAGTTTGACAGATACAGGCCGCCATTACTGCGTGGTTTCTTTAATGCTGCCCGACCAAATTTCTGTATTTAATACGACACCGGTCACCGGACATTCTGTACATTATGTATTGTGTAATAAATTTACACCCTGACAACTTCTGTTACGCGACAGCGACGCCCTCCCTCGCACGCCTAGTTATAGTGGTACGTCTATAAACCAATTTATTATTAACAGTCTCCGTCAGACTGTTCAAACAGTTATTGTGCCTGTCCGTCCTGAAAATGATACAGTGATATCAAAACCGGTTGAATTTAAAAAAATCATTCTGGTTTGTACAAATAAAACTTAACCCAACCACAAACTTTACCCGATAAACATCAAAAGTATAAAATAATATTCTCGCGCGTAATGAACCAACATAATATTCTGTCAACATCTTGCCATTTAACTGTTAATATATAAAATAAGTATTTAATACTAAATTGTAAAATAAAATTATTAATGAGTTAGTATATGGGAAGTAATGTCAGCTCATTATTTAGAATTTGCCTGTCTGCGATAAGATATTCGTTAGGGCCGAATAAAATTTCACTACGCAATGCTTGTATGAATAATTGTCTGTTCTGATAGTTTTAGCTATTCTCGACACACTAAATAAATATTTTATTATATGTATTGTGCGAACGGTGCTAAGAATTTCATCTTGAACTCAGATAAATGCACCGGGTAACGGAAACAGCAGTGCGGTCTGCCGATAAGACGTAAGGAAGTGACTCTGTAAGCCACGAAGTAAATGAAGGGAAATTTATCTTGTTCTGCGTAAAGTGTGTGGAATTTTCTAATTGATTGTTTTTATGACTGTCGACCAAAGGTTTTAAAGTTTGCAAGTTTGAACGGTAAAATAAATGGTGGGCTGTCAGACATCAAAATGTTTTAAAAACGTAAAACTGGTCATTAAAATTTCATCTCCCCATACTTATAGTTGAAATGGACATTTTTATTGATTGCATTTATTAAAATTTTATTATTAAGACTATCACGTAAAGACCGGAAGCGGAACTATTCAAAAGTGCATATCTCAAGAGGTGGGGTGATTAAATTTTGGTCATGGTATGTATATGCTTGCATTCACTGAATAATAATTCCATTCTGGTTAAAAAAACTACCGAATTATTGAATGAAGCTTCGATAGTAGGTAAATCTACTATGTTCCTACTGCCAGATTCACTTGGCCGATAAATATCACCCGCATTAATGTTTCCAAGTATTCCAACATTTTCGAAATTTAATTCGAGTATGAAAATTTCTTGGAATTTATTGACAATTTTGAGAAAGATTTTTAAATATTATTTTCGGTTGCATGCAAGAAACACAATATAACATTAAAATTGATTTTGAGTGATTTCATTTTGATGGACCCCATAAATCTTCAGCCTCAGTTACCCAATTACTTGTGCCTCTTATCGAGGTAATCTTAAAACACCCCATTCTTCAGAAGATCTGTTGGATTTGATTACAGGTCTATTCTTATAACACCAAAGACTGCTGCAGACATTCAGCCATTTTTCAGTGATACAAAAATTATGACAATTATTAAGATCTTCTTGATTTTATGTTCTCACACATTTTGATAATAAATTCTTAATGCAGTTAAAGTGCACGGTTTCATATTTCCCATAATACTTAAGAATATTGTGCTTTCCGAAGAAGTGTTTCGTTTTATGTAAATACACTACTTTGTGTTTATGCAAATTGAAATGTCTTCTCATTAGCGCACTGCCTTGTTGCTGCAAGCAATGCTTTGTTATCGCGAGATAAGACGGTGAATGGATGTGGTAAGAGTACAATGTGGGTATGGTATCTTGGGTATTTAATTCAAACTCAAATAATTAATATTTGATTAATTGATACCAATCGGTTGATACCTTATATAAAAATTATTTTTTCAAAGCAAGAATACGCTTTGTGGCTTGACATTATATTAAATTTAAAATAAAATAAAATAAAAGTTTTAAACCACTTACTGGTTGACGAAACTAGTTGACGAATGTATATACATTGTATATACATTCGTCAACTAGTTTCGGTCGGTCTCAACCTTCTTCAGGACAAGTATAATATAGACCAATCTAAGTACAGGAACATTTATATAGGGAAATAATATCAGAGAGGGACAGAGTGTCAACAACAAATGATTAGGGAAGGGGAGAGAGAACAGCTTAAAAATCGCACTATGTTGTAGATACATTTATTATTTGGCTATTATTTTTGGTACCTTTATTGATTTCTAGATTGTTAAGTCGCAATCCTATCCCGTTTTTTGTGTAAAATTTGTGGCCCTGTATTATTATTAAATGTGTGATCAAAATTAAATAGATATTCGGCAAATTTAGAGAACCCTATATTTAAAACCAAATTAATTAATCAATTAAAAATATATACAGAAAAATCAAATCCACGAAATACCGAGATCCCGGTAGCAGCCAAATATTTTTTC
The DNA here is from genome assembly GCA_016648135.1 of Agrypnia vestita. Taxonomy (NCBI): domain Eukaryota; kingdom Metazoa; phylum Arthropoda; class Insecta; order Trichoptera; family Phryganeidae; genus Agrypnia; species Agrypnia vestita. The sequence continues at coordinate 43,691 of JADDOH010004705.1, forward strand.
GTGGATTTGATTTTTCTGTATGTCTTTCTAATTGATTAATTAATTTGGTTTTAAATTTCACAGAACTTAGTTCTGAAAAAAATTGCAACTTCACAATAATGATGTGTTCTTGAATATAATAACCCTATATTTGTTTCTATTTAAATTTATTTAAACGTATTTCATTTTAAATTTAATTAAAAGATTATCCCCTTGTTGTAAATAAATTATAATTATTATTTTTCTTAATTAATTACGATACCCACGTGATCTCCGGTATGATGAAGAAAAACCCACCAGATAGATTAAATAAATTGCCAACGCTCTTTAAGTAGGCTGGCTTTAGGAAGTTACAAACAATAATAGAACATTAATTATAATTGTACTGTCTGGCGCCGGCTTCATTATTCGTCTTATGAAACCAGACGCATTAATCAATATATTATTAGTAACCCAGACTTAGTTTAGATATGCAAAAAATCACGCTGATATCTGACGTTGGAATAATGACGTCTTTATTCGATCGCTTGGCCGCAACCGTCGCATTGTGCCCGACAACAAATTGTATCGTTCATTCATTACCTGTTAACTAAAGCCATGTATTCACTAGGGGACAAATTGTCCCTCAACAGCACGCGCGGCATAGAGTCTACGTGACGTTGAAACGTCGTGCACTGTTCCGCGACCTCGCGCACAACATAGCGCGGCATTTCTACGTGCCGTGGCAACGTTGCCATGCGCACGGTACCCGAGCGTACTCACTGCAACATTCCGCGGAGCGTCAGTACCACGTGGTATGTTTACAAGTGAATACGCATGCGCTGTATCTGTCAAGATGACAATGCGGGGAAACGAAATCGTTCTCGAACTCATCGAGCTGTATCGATCGAAGATCGCATAGAATGTCCGTCCTTCTTTCTCTTTGCAGTAAATAATTTCGCATTCTCCTCTTACTTTTCGATAAACTCATTAACATAAACAGATACGCGGCTATCATCATAACCTCATAGGGCGATATATTTCCGTGACGTCTGGAAAATAATAATTATTTGCAAAAGGACCTTGTTTTTAATAATATTCAATTTACTACAGCAAAACCTCGTTAATTTGAAATTGCGACCCAAAAAACATTTCGAATTGCGCGGAACCCCGTTTTCGCCAAATGAGATACCGCAGCTGTCATCCATAACCTCATCAGATGACATTTCCGCGACAAGATATGCGAGTCCCGGTGTGTACACGTCAAATGACCGCGTTATAGTCCCCGAAACATGAGCGTAGATGTTGATGCGACATGTCGAGCGGAATGTTTCGCGATTTGTCCCCTAGTGAATACATGGCTTTACTCGCAATGCTATAGGTACCTATAGTCAGGCCCAAACAGACTAAAGACTGCGATCATAAATCATAATATCACTAGGGATGCACAACGGTTGTTTCCTCCAAAATATTTTACTCTTAAGCGGATTTATAAAATTTCAATATTTTACAAATAATTTGCCAAACGCTGTACCTATATGATGAAAATATTTTCTAAATTGAAACTCTTTCTTTATTATGTACCTACTTGTTTATTTATTGAATAAAATTGTGTTTTTTTTAATTATTTTATGTGAGTAAGAACTCACCAATGTATATTTTAATTATTAAAAAAATTTAATGAAGAAAAGTTTGGAACACACATGATATTTGTAATTTTATATTTTATTTTAAAAAATAAATATCCAAATAGTATAAAAAGAAAGATTTTCGGAAAAGCGGCATCATTTTAAGCATTTTTAAACCAGTCTATCCGATTAGTACGTAGCTTCGTGCCAGTTTGTAATATTTATTCCTTTTGTTCGCCATTTTGAAGAATTTTCCCTTTGGTCTTGCTCAATTTACAATTCCATTTCGTGTTTTAATAATCCTTATTTCGAACGATAAAAGAATCAGTCTATTCAATTTGTCGGCAAAGGTGGAGAAAATTGTCGTGGTTTTTATTTCAATTTGTCGGCGGTTCCAGCCAGGATTCGGGAAGAGATTTGAGAGTCGTTTAGACATCCGATCTTTTCCCGGGGCTGGAAAAACAAAGACGTATACGCTCTGTTGACAATTTGCTACCTGCGTATGCACTCGTGAAGATTAGGTGAAGTGCATAAAACACGCAAAAAGCTGTAAGAGGCCGACCTAAAAGATGCCATTTTACAAGATCAAACACCGCTACTGATCACAAATTCACAGGATGACGACAGCGATACAGATGTTGATGATGATGATGGCGATAATGGCGATGATATATTTGTGCATAAATATACTGTACTTACGGTTCGTAAATATTTTAACACTAGCTGTAGCCCGTCAAAAATAACGGTACTTTTATATGTCGGTTCCTAAGTAAATAAGAAAAGAAAAAAATACTATAGAGAAAAAAGGAAAAGGAAAAAATGAAAAAAAAAAAACTATCTAAAAACTTTTACGTTAAAAAAATGGAAAAAAAAATTACGTAAAAAAAAATACCGTAAAGAAGATATGGACGTTATATGAAGTTAAGTTACGGGGACAGATAGACAAACAGACGGACGTACGGACTGACAGACAACGAAATTATAATAATTGGAATTATGTGTATTTTTAGCTTTTAAGAATTAGAGCACCAATAATTTTAAAGATTAATTAATTTATTTCTTTGGTAATTTTTTACGCGTTTCTATTAAGAATACTTTTCAAAATAAATATATTTTCAAGACCATTTCTGTTGTTTATTTTTTTTACCGTACTACTTCGTATTTTCACATTTTTATGTTGTGCGTGAAACTGAATAGTGGGTACTTGTTGGACACGTGATCGTTAGACATATTATTGTGAAAGTCGTAAAAATTACCATTTTCACAGTAATATGCAACGTAAAGGGAAATTTTGTAAAAAAAGAAATTGTAAAAGAAATATTAAAATATTCTACCCATCACAAGTTCTCCCCGTATGGTGCATAAGTGCGTGCGAGAGCTCCCCCGGACTTCTCTTTAAAAGGTTTTACAATCTCAGTCGTCAGTTTGTTTAGTCCCAACTATAGTTTGATTTGGTCACATAATATTTGAGGGCAAATCTTATCGCAATCTTCACTCTATTCTTCCGTGTTACTCTCTTATTTTCTTCTATTTCTTTATATTATTCATTTGATAGATGTTGGCTTTCATTTTTACTTCCTTTCTTTTAACTCGTGGCATCTGCTTGCTTGCCGGCTTGCCGGGTGAAAAAACTTTGGATCAACTTTTAGCCCTTTTCCCGTGATCCAATCGAGTTGGAACTTGGCAAGTAGACTCGTAAATTTTTAGAAATTCTGTTGGTTTTTTCAAATTAGAATCATTAGAAAAGTTTGATTACGGCGGCCCCATAACGTCAGGGAATATTTTCTAAATTTGAATTACTCCGTCTGTATTCATAAAAGGTACTTCACTACGAATGTCGAAAATCTAAATTGACTGAAAAATGTTTTTAGAATTTAATCTTCAAAGCATGAAGTGTCTTATCAAAGCTCGAAACATCTGACATTTTAGAAATATATTAAGTTACTGTAAGTTTAGTTTAGTGTTATGTTATATGTTTTAATTCGTCTTTAATTGTTATTATATTTTACAAAGAAAGGGAGTATAATAAAAACTTTGTTTTTTTGATTACTACATCATAATTTTGATTACTACGGCCCTGAAAAACTTTACAGTGAATGGTACCCACCGCCTACTCAAGGCCGTTTTAGGAGCAAAAGCTTCCGTATCGGTTCTACTCAATCGTCTCTAGGTTGACATTTTTGCAACTAACAAGCAGGACCGCGCTGCTCCGCATCGGTCGTACAAACCCTTGGCCGCTAGAACCATGCCACTCACCCTCCCTGCCTTGAGATATAGACGTCTTTGTTAAATACCAGTTATTATTTCTAGAAACTTTGTCATATTTCATCAATTTGTGTATTAACCCTATCATATTGATATATGTCGTCCCGTAGTAAGGTTACCTACTACAATTGAAGCGTTCATTTTGAATCCTTCAAATTGGTGAATGTGTGCACGGTTTTGCCCTTCGCTGGTTCACGAGGACTAAAGGTCTTGGAGAGGGAGGAGATTGCCAATCACCACCAATCTCCTGGAGGTTTCTGAGCTGTCAGAACTAAGCTAGTCAAGAACCACTTGACCATTAATCTGGAAGTGACTGATGTAGTTTGGGGCGAGGACTCGCAAGACAAATGTTGTTATTCTTGAACAAAAGGAGATTAAAATAATTTATCAGACAAGCATGATTAAACGCAATTTATTTTGCTTTGTTTGTTGGGACCGCGTTGATACAATTGTTATTTATTTTTATTTGAAGCAATTGGTTCAATACATCTGACTGCACCACGAAGAGAATCTTAGATACTGGAAACTCGGTACCCTCCCTGACCACTTGCATTATATACATTATACGCATTACCAATTATCACTGTTTACTTTTTAATTGTGGGAGACATATACCTAATTTTTTACTCCCTTTATATTAACTCGTGGCATCTGTCTGTTTGTTTCTTTGACGAAAAAACTTTGGATCGATTTTTAACCCTTTTCCCGTGATACAATCGAGCTGAAACTTTGCAAGCAGACTCGTGGCGATAATCAAGAAGATCTATCAATTTTTTACTCCCTTTATATTAACTCGTGGCGTCTGTCTGTTTGTTTCTTTGACGAAAAAACTTTGGATCGATTTTTAACCCTTTTCCCGTGATACAATCGAGCTGAAACTTTGCAAGCAGACTCGTGGCGATAATCAAGAAGATCTATCAAATTTTCGTTAAAAAAAAATTATAGTATAATTTTTAATGGTTTTTTCGAATTGGAATCATTACAAAAGTTTTATTACTACCAACGGCGGTCTGATAACGTCACGGAATATTTAAAATTTGAATTACTCCGTTGGTATAATAGGTACTTCACTACGAATTTCGGAAATTTATGACAATTGGTTCACAGATGACAGCACACTTCGGTTTTTTGGGAAGAAATCAAATAATAAAGAGATATTTTTGACATAGATATTTGTCTAGACATGTTTAATTTTCAGTCAATCAATTATTTAATTACATGATGGTAAACTTAATTTACAAAGAAAGGGAGTAAAATAAAAACATTGTTTTTATGGGTTAGTTTTTTAATTTAAATTCTTTTCTTACCAAGCATTTATGTTTTCCCGTGGGATGACGAAATAAATAAATAACAGTGAGGTAAGAAACATGAGAGAAACTAACCATCACGCAGTTTCTCCGCAGGGGTAGGCAGAGATTGCCACACTCTTCTATCATGGCACCCCACGTGTGCTTCGACTACATTCATACCTTTGAGGTTGTACTTCAATGTTACACTAGAACTATCTATCAGGTTTTCAAGAAAGTGTTGAGTCCAATGTGGAATGAAACGGTATTGTGTTTTTGTGCAAATGTTTATTTATCATCGGAGAGAAGCTCCGGGAGCAAGTGAACATGTGCAAGTAGAATAACATAGAATTTCTGGGCGCGTAATGGAAGTTCTGATCCTTTGGCGAAGACTCGACTGCCCTTTTTCGTGTGCGAGCTCATAATGATAAATAAAATTTGACCAAAATATATATTTAAAATTAATTTTAATCTATCGGGAGTAATTTAAGTAGGTAAATGTTCAATTATTTTCAAAATAAATTTATTTATCATTAGGGAAATTTTATGTAGATAAAAGTTGCCTTTTACGCAACATTGTTTGGACGAGTAGCTTAGATTTTACAATCGTATTTTTGATTATTCACTGATGCTCTTATAATCTCAAACTAAATCGACGAGGGCACAGCTAGTACATAATAATAATAATAAGCTTATACGTTGAGGCGATCCGGAGAAAGGACCGGTCGCTTTCACCTACAGCTTCGTTTACAATCTGTTGATAATATAAAAGATTTTTTTGGTTATTTTAATACTACTTACATACTTCTATGAGCTAACCGAAGGTCTCACAAATTACTTTAATTAACTTTTAATCTTCTAACCTCTCCTGAAGAAAACAAATATAAAACCTTGTTTATTTTGATAAGGATCTCAATAGGACAATAGATTCCTCAGATTTTGTCTTCATGATAAGCATTTCCGTACCCCACCAAACAATACGAAAATACTTACCGTTCTCAAGTAAAAATAGCAACCCCAATTTGTGAAACAAGTAATAAGGGAATATTGTTATCTTTCCGTAAGTCTACAGAGCCCACCAAACTTCTCGTAGATAAATATTTAGTACACATGTAGAAATATTTTACTAATTGAAAAGTTAATTAGTTAGTAAAATATAAAAAATAAATGTCAAGTATGAATGTTAACATGATTTTGTTATTAGACCCATCTTGAAGGAGCACGATAAAATTACCTCGAATTTTAAACATGTAAAGTGAATGTTCGTTTCCATTCACTTTCACTTCACGTTTATAATTCACGAATGGTTAAACTTTCTAAAACAGAGCGTGTAGGCATCGCGTATTTATAAAATTAAACTTGTCAACTCGGCTGAAGTCAACATATATTTTAGATACTTCATAGTATTTACAGGGCTTATGACTAATCGTACAAATGGCTTAAGTGATCAATTTTGACACAAACTATCGTTCAAATTCTAGCATACCTCGGATGCACAAACTTGGCAATGAACTACCTACATATGTCGACATTTTAAATCTATCTCTCTCAAAATTTAAAAAATCATTATATGATCATTTCTTTTCAAAATATTAAATTTTTATGTAATGTCTTAAATTTTTTATATATACCTGGCTATTCAAATTTAATATTGCTATATTATCGGTGAATAAAAATTTCTGAGATCACTACTTTACACTTTTTTGCATATATACTTTTTTCACATATATGTCTAACCTCATTATGTTTAAACTATGTATATATACTTTTTTACATTTATACCCTTTATTTTTCTTTTACATTTAATCGTTTGTTGTATTTTAATTATGTATAAACCTGTTGTAAAAGGCTATTAAGCCGTGTAATTAATAAAATAAATAAATAAATAAATAAATATTGTACAATGTTACGTTCACCAATTTCACTAATGATACAAATTTTAATTAACAGCAAAAGTGGTGTGCCAGGATAGAAGAGTGTGGCGTTCAATCCTCTCTGCCTACCCCTGCGGGGGAAGCGGCGTGATGGTTAGTTAGTTAGTTAAACAAGTATAGACGTTAATGAGTAATGCCGTTGGAAATGAGATATCCATTTTGATTAGAGTTTTAAAATCAATATATCTAGTAATGAGATACCCATTTTTTTATTATAGTTTTTAAAGCAATGTATCTTGATAATGATGTCCCCTTAATGATGAAATAGAATATTAATAATATTTGGATAACTTATATAGAGTCTTTTTCGCATATACTCACCTCAAGGGCGCTTTACACAGAAAAAATATTATCTTACCAACAACTTACTGCTAAAAAAGAAAAAACTTATTTACTATTAATTACTTATTCACTAGGTGGCATTCAAGAAATGGAATTAAAATTGAATACTATAATAGTTGGGAGAACCTGAAAGAATTAGGATTATTTCGCGGAGTGCACAATAGGAGTGGAAAACATTAGCTAGCGTTGTTGTGGTCAGATTCTATAGGTTTTTATAAGATTGTCTAAATAAAAGCATCTTAAGTTTTTTTTTGAACTGTGGTAAGCTGTTTGTTTGTCTCATTTTAGTAGGTAGTTTGTTCCATAACTTTGGTCCAACCACCGCGAAAGCACGATCACCGAAATCAGTTTTGTGGACGCGATTTACTTCAGCTAAACTATTTGTATTAGATGTTGATGCTGAGCGAAGTGTTAGTTGTCGTAATGCAGAAGTCGGTTATGTATTGAGGGGCCATGTTGTGAATAGCCTTAAATATTGTAAGGCAAAGCTTATATTCAATCCTCTCTGGACATCTAAGCCAGTGAAGGTTTTGAAGATGGACTGAATAGACTGAAGTCACTGAGACGTGACTGAAAGGTCATGAACTCCAGCTAATCATTATTTATCAACAAGTCATCCAGGTCAAATCTACGGCATTATATACGGATGAAAGTCTCCCTATTTAAATTGAAATTAAGCCGTTAACAAGAAAATCCATTACCATGCGGGATATCTATACTAATATTATAATGAGGAAAGATTTGATTGTTTGTTTGCGTTAAATAGGCTCCGAAACAACTGAATCGATTTGAAAAATTCTTTCATATTTAGAATCCTACATTATCCCTGACGAACATAGGTTACGGAATATTTTCAAAAATATTAGGGATCCGTATGAAAACTTCGATAATGTAACCCAAAGTGTGGAAAAAATACCAAAAAAAACCTTATATCGCGTACGCGGCGGAAATTATTCACAATAGAGGAAAGTGATGTACTACGATTTTGTAGAGGACATTAATATCTACAAAAAAGTCTGCGATACTATATATTACAGTTATGTTACAATAACTTATGTTAACATTAAATGGAAGCATTGTTTTTTGGAGAACAGGGGAACCTTTGTTTTCCCTCACAAACTTATTTTTTACTTAATCCTAAACCCGTGCAACGCCGGTTACGACCAGCTAGTTTTAAATAGGGGCAGAGACCCACAGTCTCCGTAGCTACAGTCTAAACACGGCCAACACGCAATATCGTTTTATATCAAAACTTATGTTGCAGGTTGTAATATTAAAGCCATGTATTCACTAGGGGACAAATTGTCCTTCAACAGCATGCGCGGCATAGAGTCTACGTGACGTTGCAACGTCGTGCACTGTTCCGCGACCTCGCGCACAACATAGCGCGGCATTTCTACGTGCCGTGGCAACGTTGCCATGCGCACGGTACCCGAGCGTACTCACTGCGACATTCCGCGGAGCGTCAGTACCACGTGGTATGTTTACAAGTGAATACGCATGCGCTGTATCTGTCAAGATGACAATGCGGGGAAACGAAATCGTTCTCGAACTCATCGAGCTGTATCGATCGAAGATCGCATAGAATGTCCGTCCTTCTTTCTCTTTGCAGTTAATAATTTCGCATTCTCCTCTTTTTTCTCCTCTTACTTTTCGATAAACTCATTAACAAACAGATACGCGGCTATCA